>JAGGAV010007918.1:0-30512 GCA_017657295.1 Termitomyces sp. DKA64 | reverse complement strand
CCATAGACCCTTGTACAGTACTGAATAAACTTTGGATCTCCCTCTGCCAGTTGTGTGACTTAGCCACAGCCTCCAGAGGTTGCCCTTACACTGTTCCTCCCCCCCCCATTGTCCCAGCTGCTGGTAGAGCCCAACACCAGGCCACATCCATATATCAGGTGTCCAGGGCACCTACAGCTATTGCTTCCCAGAGACTGGTAATCAAGGAACCCAGCCTGAAAGAAATGGAAAAGGACATGGAGGGGGATGACATGCAGATCAACCCCTCCAAGCTTCCATGTCCAGGGGACACCAATGTGGAGGGCAAGTTGAAAGATCACCTTGACTTGTTGAAGTCTCCTGCCACCAAGTGACATAGGAGCCATCCCAAGGTCACCTTCCCTCAAAACTTATTTTATTGTTATCATTATTATAACATACTTCTCAACAACCTACTTACTTATTTAAAGCCATCTGCTCCCTAGAATCTGACTTGGATAGCATGATGTCATCCTGCCTAATCCTTATAATTTTACATTCAGTCTCCTTGTCCTAATTCACCCATAATTATCCTGTCTCATCCTGCAGTATATAAAGAGTCTACCATTGATAATTAGACCAGTCTTTGCAATCTTAGAACTTACAAAAATTCTTTCCCACAAGTCTAAGCACTTTGTGTAACCATACTTTGCCTATTAGGGTGGTCTGCCATTACAAGAAAAACCTTACTCAGAGTAGTGATGCATAAAGAAAAACAAATCAATGAATGGCAGTAATGGCAATCACTACTCTGCAAAGTGTCAGGTTCTGCTGACCACAGAGGCTCAGATCCACTGGGTGAGTCCTTAATAAGCAGACATGACAACTATGTGCACCTACAAGCACTCTATGTGAACTCCAAGAGTCAGAAAGTATCAAGACAGAGCTGGAAACTGAACAGAAGAAGTCCAGGAAGCTCTGGAGATGTCTAAGAGATTGTGGTAGGAATAGCAAACACCAAGGCACAAGAGACAGAGTTCTTGGGTGGCTATCATGGAAGCAGAGTTGATGGAGATCATGCAACTGAAGGAAGCAGGACTGGGACTGAGGAATGGTCAGACATTGAAATGATCAGACCTCAGGGAAGGTTTGGAATGGAGTCCAAGATAGTAATGGAGTGGCTGAGGTTTAGAAGAACCAGGAGACATGAAGATAAACTGGGAGATGTGAGGATAAATTGGGAGACATGAGAAAAATCTGGGAGACTGAGAGGATGAACTGGGAAACTGAGAGGATGAGCTGGGAGACTGAAGGATTGACTGGGAGACTAAGAGGCAGAAGACAAGATGAGAATGAAACAAGATAGAATTGAGAAAATATGGGGAAACACAAGGACTGGAACACAATCATAGGTAATTTCAAGACTACTGTAACTGATATTACTCTATGGCTTAAGTACTAATGGGGAAACCTCCCTAAAGCTGCAGATCTAAAAGTCTAAGCTCATTGAGGCCATGCAGGTGCTGATTACCATTGTTTATGTGCAGGAATGTTGCAAGACTTGTGAGCAAGGTGCAGTGATGCTTTGATTGTGGATTCCTGATGCATGATGCCAGCCAGGGGCAAAAAGAAGTGTTAGAGTTACTCAGGTCTTTGGTTGAGGTTGGGAAAGTGATGGGGCCTACCAGGAAATGTGCTGGGGTTTGCCAGAGAAGCATTGGAGTCTGCCAAATAAGTGTCATGATCTGCTGTGATAGGTGCCAGAGGTGAGGGTTGGTTATAAGAGCTTGTGGGGGGTTGGAATGTGCTCTGAGGCTGTTGAGATTAGTCAAGACTCAATCTGTGGGTTGTAGTGAGGCTGGAGGGTCCAGGGACAGGTCATGACACAACGGGTATTAGACTGATGAAATGTGGTGAAATGAGCAACTCTGCACTCACCTGTCTGGGAGTGATGGAGGTAGGAGTGCAAGAGCATTGCATGAACAGGAAGGATGCAAAACCATTGCATGGAAAAACTGACCGATCTGAAATCTTGGACCCTACTGTTCCTGACCCAGCATCTGCCAAAACCTTGGCACCTCATGAGGAAGTTGGAAAGAGAATTAACATACATTTGATTTATTGTCTTGTTACATTTGAATATAAAGCTTAGCATTAATATAAAGCTTGGCTCTTTGTGTGACAGCTATCTTAGAGAGCTAGATCTTGGACATGCTGTGCCCTACAATGGTCCATTAGCACATCAGAGCTTCTGCCAAATATCACCTTATTTCAAAATGGTGTTAGACTATTATCAACATGCAGGGATGGGCCATTGCATAGCATGGCATGGCTGAGGTCTACTGAACTTGGACAGTATCATCTACCAATTCTGCTGACAACCTGCTTGCTACCATACTTCATGCTTGGTATTGACATCTATCCAACTATCATTCAAAGTGATCAAACTTGGTGGAGGCAAATTGAAGATGCTAGTAGTGCTAAGATCAATGACTTTGTTAGAAGAGAACTACAGCAAGGTAAGTAAACAAACAGAAGACAGGATGAATGGACAACTAATGATGATGCCAACCAGACAAACAGTACATTTGTCCAAGGTCAAGGAGGAGGAGGAAAGGTTAAGAGGAAATTGAGAGGGTTGCAAGCAAGTGTATCTGGTAGGAGGGAAGTTGACCCATCATACAGCACAGCTTCATAGAGATGCAACTGTGCCAGGTACACATTCAATACACCAAGACATAGAAATACCACTTTGTTATTTGTTATATAAGAACTATAGGTCATCAGAAACAAACACCAAACATATACATGGATTATGTCAGACACTGGTCTAGCAACAGGTAAGCAAATAAACAAGTAAGAGAGAAAGAAAAAGAAATGAACAAGGGAGCAAACAACAAAGTGAAGGCATCATGAGGAGGAATCAGAGACAATCAACAGAACAAATAAGAGTAACATGATAAACAAAATGAGAAGCAGACAATGCCAATAATATATGAAAGCAGCAAACAGCACAAGGAAGAAGACAGCAGGTTTTCAGAGAAACAAATACACTGAGAGGTTGATGAGACTTTGGATCCTGTGGCATACAATTGCATAAGATTCAGACTTGGAATGGGATTGGCTGACAGATTGAATAAAACACCACAGAAGAACATGAGATAACCAAGAATCCTGAGGAACATATAAAGGACAAGGTACCCAATGAGTGAAAAAACAGAGGACAAGATCAAAAATACAGGACACCATCAAAATAGAGGACAAGATCAAAAATAGAGGACAAGATATCAAAATAGAGGACAAGATATCAAAATAGATGACAAGATATCAAGATAGAGGACAAGATGTCAAAATAGAGGACAAGATCAAAGATAGAGGACAAGTGTAAAAAAAATAACATAAAGATACAATTAAAAAAAAATACAAGGACACAACAAAAAACATATGAGGACACAATAAAAAAAATGAGGACATGATCAAAAACATATGAGGACATGATCAAAAAAAATACTGAGTACATGAGCAAAAAAGAATGAGGTGATGGATGCAGAAGAAACCTTGTCTATATTGTAGACCTAGAAAATAGAGGACAAGATATATATATAAATAAAGGACAAGATCAAAAAAATACGAGCACATGGTAAAATAAAATACAAGGACACGATCAAAAAGAAAGCGCCCAGCGACGGCAATATCCGATCACGTGGCAACAAAAATTGCGGACAGATCAAAGCGTGAGGTGATGCAGAAAAACCTCGTCTACTTCGTAGACCTCGGAATCCATTAGGTATGGCCCAACAGGAATAACAAATATGTTTGAGCCCCTAAAAGCTGGGACCTAGGCCGCCGGCTTTGACTTTCCAGCATTGTTAGTCGGGCCGAAGCACTCCCCGGGCCATCCCCTTTGGCTTGGCCAGGCCTGGCTCCAACGGGCCCTGGCTAACGGCCTACATCACTATGCTTTATATGATTATTTCTTTTGTAACGAGTCGACTGTTTCCCCCTCTTGAAAGACTTGAGCTCACGTCTACTCAGAATGAAGTTCTGAATTATATTCAAAATCGTACATGGTGATCCAAAAGGGTGTAAATTGTCTGCTCCCAGCAACTCCGAGCCTGACCCGGAAATGCTTGGGTACTTCGGCCCTGCGATACTTGGCCCTGCACAACCATCGACTGTAGTCCGTCAGGTTCGGTTCTGGTTGATTCATGACCTTGGACAAGATATTCTGCTCAGATGCTTCGGAATAATTATCTGCATCATAAACTTCAAAAGTATAGGCTGGGGCCCTTAAAAACGCGGCTACCCTTTGTCATTCGATGTTGATACTATCAGAACATGCGTCAAGTACCAATGGTGACTACTTGCATGCTATGCCGATTTCGTCTGGGGATACAAGGTGAATCAAAAGATGCCAGTCATCTCGTATGACCAGCTAGGCGGGCGCTTGACTCATATGAAGAAAATACCTGAAGATTTTTCCAGAGACGAATTCGTGGATCTTTTCAACAACCAGCTTGTCCCCTCCTTGAAAAGCTCGATGTCAAGCATTCTTTCAGTATTGCTGGCCATCCTTGGAGTGTAATCCTTGCAAGCGAAGTTGAGTTCCGTAAAAAGGCCGCTAGGCTGAGGCGCCTGCTTCTGATTAACTCGTTGGCATCAGCGGACCTCTGGAATCAATCCCATGTGCAGCTTATGCAGGTATTTCCTTCCTCAGTCAAGGAGGGCAGGAATGATGAACTCTCCCCCAGTTCTTCGCTGCGCTCTCCATACCGTCTACATTTATATCATCAAGCCTTTTCCTCCAGAATTTATCTACACCTTGGAACAAGTATTCGGGCCTGACGGAAACCCTACTGTTGCTGATGTAAGGTGCATTTCAATTTTTGATGTTGTAAATCGAAAATGCGAAATCGATGTAATAGGATTCTGCAGAAGGAATCTGAGGTCAAGATGCTGAGGGTCGGCCCGTTATCGATAAGTTTCCTCAAATTCGTGTTCTTGCTTTTGTCATACATGGCCGAAAGTACATCGCGCAGGAGTCAACCCTTTCTTCGACAGGATTTAGCAGGTCAAATGGGTTACATTTGAGAACTCCAGTCTCATACACCACTTTTTGAAGAAAGGGATTGATACATGTTTCTAGTTGCAGACTGCTTACGCGAATAGACTGTCTTCCGCGACTACTGATGTCATGTACTGAAGTAAGGTACTGTGTATACGTCCATGTCAAGTAAACTTGAAAAAAATATCAGACTCTGCTCTACATCAAGAGAAGACGGGCGTAGAATGTTCACCCGTGCCATTCGGAACATATGCGATAGAATCGTATGTCCGGGGAATTGTTCTGAGAAGAGGCGAAGATACACTCTGGATGGATATCAGAGAATCTGTTTTCTTTGGGCATGGTACGAGCCTACAACACACATCAGTAGAAAGCAGCTGGACACAGGTCATGGCGCACCTATTCCTTATGGCGGATGCCGCTATAAGCTTCGCGGACTTCTTTCTCTGGTTGTATTCGTAAACAGCTTGATCAACCAGTTTTTGCGAAACTACTGCCTGAGAGCAAATTCATAAGACGCGGAACGACAGCCGAAGCTTGTTCACCTCGACTATATCTAGTACCCTAACTCAATCAAAGGCTCTGTGACTCGGACGTGGCTGTACTTACCTTCCAATGAAACCACACCGATGGCGCCTCCCGACCGACCAGGAGTAGTGCTGATTAACAACAGTGGAGAAAGACTGGCCTGTCTTTAGCGAGAGGTTTAATTTGACTACAGTTCGAGACAAAATATATTGATTCACAAATAGTCCAGTGCCTGCAAACAACTTATTGTGGGGTATGCCTCTGGCAAAATGGAAAGCTCGAAGCTTGAAGCAGGAAGAGCCTTTGAAGAATCATAAGTCAACAGCTGTGCAGTGAAACGTCAGCTGGTGTCGTTAAGAAATTAGAGTAATAATTTACCTTGTCCTTGACAGAGAGCATGCCGAAGAACCTAGCAGGGTCGTTTGGAGCGTGGACGGGAAAATGCGTTTGACCACTTAGGAGGCTAAATATGATACGAGTCTATGAAAAACGATAATCGAAGGATATCACATACATGAGATCGACTTTCGCTCGATCCAGAATGCAATCCGAGCTTAAAGTAACGACACCCTGTTTTCATCTCAAGTCAATGCTATCCTCAGGACGGATCAGGTAACCCTCACCGCCATTGGTATCATGACGGATTCAACTTTCCGGGTGCTGAGTTCCAATACACCGTTGATCATAGCGATCTCATTGTCGCGAAGAGGCTCTTCACCAGTACGATGAAATTGAAGAAAGGACTTGAGTTCTTCTTTCTTATACGTGTTATGTTCTTTCCCCTGCAGTGCCCAATCGAGTATTCTGGCTATTGGGTACGCAATAGGCGCTGTGAGGGGCCCGGAGTGTTCGGTATCGGCAGTAACGGGCTGGTAAAAACAAGACAATACTGACCAAGCATCCACATCAGGGTGGAGATGAATGGCGCACACTTGGCACCGATAGCGAGTCCGTAGCGAACGCAAACTGCTTGTGGGATGATTCTGTTTTGACCAGCCGGCTTGAGCACGTCTTGTATCGCAATGGATGATATACTTACTCTCTGAAACGACAGCAGCCACAAATTGAGTCAAAGTACCACAAGTTTGGAACAACGGCGCACCCAAAAATGACTGTCCTGGCGTTCAATAGAACTCCTCTGAGGTACAGAGCTTAACTCACCAATAGTCATTGTAGATATTATTATTGCCGATCTCCCTCCACCAGTCTATCAATCAAATTGACGCAAATGATACTGGGTCACTAGCTCCAAACTTACTAAGTCGTCCAAAAAGATCGGCAAACTTTCATTTATAACCTGACGACAGTGAATTTCTAACTTTGTCCCATTCATCTGGGTTTATCAATACTCACTACATTACATAGAAGTAGGACCTTGACCGGAGGTTGATTACCCTGACAAGGCGTCGTCACGATAACGACTTACCACGAGAATCCAATGACGCCCCTTTGAAACGAGCTTTAAGACTATATTGTATCATCTCAGAGTTAACACAAAGTGTGCGTGCAGAAACGACCACGTACCTTTCTCTGCATTTGCCTTCTCGGTAGAATTTGATGACGAATCCGCCAGGACACGAAGATGGAGTTCGTCTAGCCCCATCAGTCCAAGAGTCAGACTACATGAACAACGATGAGTAAAAGACTACGTATCCGAATTTGCATTACGTACCCCGCAAATACGCCCCCAGCCAGAACCAACGTAGCGCTGATGGTTAAACCATAACAAAAAGCGTATAATTTCGAGCCTGGTTCCGGCATAACTTGTTGCTCGGCCGTCGTGCGCACAAAATCAACTCCTCCTAGAATCATAGCGGAAAGCACACAGATCAACTTTCACGAGTTTCAAAAGAAACAGAGCATTCGTTTTGTAGATGTATCCTAAGGGAGACGGATCAGTCCGACAGTTGGCCATCTTTTTGAGAATCAAGGATGTTTGGACAGGATTCCAAGATGGACTTCCAAGAACCTTTCGTATCCGGCGGTCCCAAGAATATACAATCATTTGACACTCACGGAGGAAAGCGGTTCTGTCAGACTCTGAGTAAGTGGCAACTTTCACAATGCTAAAAGCTTGGCTTTTAAATGAGTTGAATTTGCTACTGGGAGGAGCCGGGGTTGCGAACACAAACGATGATTGATATGGGAACTGAACAGGTGGAAAAGCGGAGAGATATCTCGAAGATCATTGGTCACCCCTGTATAACGCTATCATTGTCCGAGCCGGAGTCTAACTTGCTTAGTGTTGAGTTGTGGTTGATGACTTTAAAAATTGAGGGAAAAATGTACAAATCATTACCACTGCCAATGACTCGCCATCCGTTATTTCAGTTACAGAACCTGATCACACTTCTCCGGAGCCAGGCTTGTACCGTGAGTTATCCGTATCTGCATTAGGTTTGTTGAGACGTACATTTCAGGCGTTTCAACCAGAAATCTTTGCTCCACCAGGCAATTCGTTATCGTCGGCAAAATTGACGCGTGTAGGATGAATGGAACCAAGGTGATGTAAAACAGTACCATCCTGACCTTGGCTACTCCAATTACTTATCTGCTTGCAAGTCCTCCTGCTTGCCGGTGAGTCTGCCGACCGCCGAGCCTTTCACAGCAGACATTCTGACAGAACCTTGAAGTTGACTGCTATGTTGCATGTGATATTACTCCTTGCTCGAGAGTTTCGTCGTTCTCAATCTATGTAGTGCTAAGAGACTCAGCTAGAGTGTCCATGGGGAGAGGTCGTTGACTAGTCAGGCTAAAAAGCTCATTACAAAGTATGCTTTTGTTTATCCCATCGGACCGACCGGCTCGGACTTGGCTTATCTGTGCTTTTTGCTTATCTTCATCTAATTCCTCCGAGACCCTCGCGATCGGTAGAGGAGTCTTTTCTCGGAATGGATGAGAGTTTTCCCCCATCAAATCCAGTCATGCTGTCAACGCTACATAGAACCAGGCTTGACATCGGACTTTGGACACCTTGAGGCTTGTCCGTAAGTTGTGGCCGTGATCGGAGATATTCAGTGATGTCAGATTTAGACATTATCCAAGGCCTCAAATACTTCCTGGTAGGCGCGGACGTGCTGTTGCACGTCGCTGGTGCTTGCTTTTGTCAACATCAATGCGCCTTCAGGTATTCCATACGTATTTGGGATTGAAACAATTCTCCTATCTCATCCTCCTTCAATAGTGGTATCTCTTAGTATACTGCATCTTTGTCGGAGATATATCGTATCAGACCGTAGTATTCAAATTCATCAAGCTCATACCGGCCCACCCTCAACTCAAAGTTACTTTACCTTCCATTTCAATGGACAGGTACATGATTGCAACTGCACATTCTCAAAATCTCTATTATCTTTCTAAAACCTTTTAATCAGTTCAACCATCAACAAAAATGACTCATGTCAAAACCTCGCTGGAGGCGCTGGTCCCATCATGACTGGCAGTTAGACTCAGTGGAAAGGGCAAAAAATGGCGTGGTCCGCGGGTAGAGAAGACAATTATGAGGTTTTTTTCGTTTCATGACATCCCGTGTCATGGGCTTTTACTCGTCTTTGACTTACAGATGGGCTTGTCTCATCTGTAGGTCATGATAGTTCATACTTTTCTGACAGGTCGGATACACATGTAGCGTGACATCACTCTGTGCTATAGCTGCTCGCGTAATCAATCCGATCAGATATTGCTCTTTGTAGTAGAACCATGTTGTCAAAGATGCTTCTGCGGTCGAGTCTATGCTGTCGGTCTTATTCTTTGCCTGCCAATGGACTGCTCTTGCCAGAGCGGCTGCTTGCATAATCATTCCGATTGTAACACGGAGTATAAAAATGTTATGGATGCTTCTGCACTTGTGTCACCTGTCTGTTGGCGGCCCTTGGTCTTACATACTCTTTGCTTGGCATGATTAATTGCGATAAACTCACCGCCATCTTATTCTGCCCCTTCATCTTATTCTGCCCCTCCATACTCACGTCCCCCGACTTCCTCTTGAGTAACTCTCCATTTCCGTTATCTTTCGACGCAAAGTTCACCTGTTGTTCTGTCAGTCGACCGCTGTAGTTTTTGTTTTGTCTCGACATAACTTACTTTGTTGACCTTTTCATCCAGGCATCATGAACTATGATACAAGGATTATCTTGAGCTTTCCTCTCGTCAAGCTAACTCCTTTGAAGGACAATTGTGCTGACACTAGTTTACCTTGCGGAACCTCTCTGGCTTGCATCGTTCATATTGGTATCATCTTCAGTCAGTTCTCTTTGACTCAACTCATTTAAGTTGTAAATGAACTGGCACACTCTCTTGTCATCTTCTTTCTTCGCCCTCGTAAATTGCACATTGTTGTCTTCAGAGGGCAGCCGGATCAACGCGACATCATCGAAGCTCTTGGTTCAGTAGACCTCGGCACCGCAACAGCCCAACCTATTTGATTTCATATCGTATTTGGATATTGTTAGAATCTGAGCTAGGAAGACCTGATAAAATACAGACACAGTTAGTGTCAATCCGTCTGTATCATAAACGACTGCATTCTGTACCTGATAAAAGATACAGACACAGTTAGTGTCGATCTAATCGGTAGAGAGTCAATGACGGTATGTAAGGTTGGCATGTAAAATAGTAACTCACTTCCAACCTGTGTCATAAATGACTGAGGGTGCTTGACCACAATATCGAGTATATAAATTCGATTGGTCCTTTGTCTGTGGTCAAAACAATGAGAACAATGAGATGTGATAGTTAGGAAGGGTAAATTGTGATGGGATGACGTAGTGGCGCGCTCACGGTGTCCATAGCCTTAAATCCCAACACTCCTCCTCACCGTAAAGTGTGCTGACTTCTCCTCCCGCGGAATCTTCAACGTAGACCCTGATCCCTCGTGATCGAGTTCGAGTATATTACTGATGTTGGCAAAGCTTTTGTGAATATATCGGCAACGTTATCTTTAGTATTGATATCGCACGATGCTTTCATTCGAGGCAACATGTTCATGTAAAAAGTGGTACCCGATGTCGACGTGTTTGATTCGTGAGGTGTAGAACGGCGTCTTCCGATAAGTTGATAGCCAAATTATTGTCGCATAGTATTGTGGGAGCTCCTCCTGTGGGTCGGCCCGGGGCTGCCATCACCAACCTCAACCAAATACTCTCTTGTGCCGCTTCGAATACTGTCATATACTCCGCCTCGCACATTGATACCGCAACTGTCCGTTGCTTCTGCGTACACCATGATATAAGGCCAGAACCTAGAGACCAGGCATACTCTGACTCGCGAGTGTCCAAGCAGTTTGCCCGGTCGAGATAGAAAGTCATCCACATGTACCCCCACAATTGTTGGCAGCCAGTAGTGTTTCCTAAGGAAATGCTGGAAAAGGAACCTGTTATACCATTTACAAGCAGTGTATTTGCAATAGAAAAAGGCTTGAGACAATGGCAAAAGGCTTTTTCACATAGAAAAGTCCATTGGAATAACATGTTTTTTCCTCAATTCTTCCTGTGGAGACAGGTTCTGGTGCCAGCAATGAATTCCTGTCCCTGTATCAGTTTGTCAGTATTATAGGCATGCCTCACATCTGAGTCAAGAAAATCCCATCCTCTCCATCTCCTTGTCTAATGTCTTGTTCCAGATATGTCCTGCCTGTTTCATACTATAAATGGGCCTCAACAAATTTACACACCCATGTCTCCTTCCTAACTTGCTTGAAGCTTTTTGGTTGCTGCATGTAGATTCATCCTTCATTTGGCAATATTTATCCCATTTAGATATGCTGTCTTGATGTCTCCCTGAGTAGTGTCCCATCCCATTCTTGTTGCCATATGGTGAAGGATTTGTCACAATTCTGTGTGTGCTATTGGTGAGGTGGTTTTGTTTAGTCTTGCCCTTGCATCATTGTGTAGCATTGTAGAATATGCTGTATTTTCCATTGCATGATGTTTCCTTGTTTGTCTCTTTTGATTGTAAACAAGGGCTGCCCCTTGTAGACCTTCTGTCCAGGTGGGATCTTCTCATGAGGAACCAGTTTCCACATGCCCATGTCCTTCAGCAAGTCAATTTAGTCCCAGTACAAGGTTTTCTATTGAGACTGTTCAGTAGATTTCTGAGCCTCCTCCAGTGATTTTGATGTGTCTGGGTCTGTTGTGTCATCATCAGGTATGTCTCTGATCACATTGAGTATTGTTGCCAGCTGACTGAGTCTCTCTGCACCCACACCTCTGTCATTCTGTAGATCCACTATGGCTTGTTGTAAATCTTCCAATGCCCTGCAATGTTCTGTCTGTGCTTTCTTAACTCTTTCAGCAGATTCCTTTGACTCTCTTACTACTTTTTTGATTCAGGTCTCTCTTCCATTGTCAACTGCAACCTTGGGTGTTGGGATAGGAATTTGGTTGGAACACTAGGGCTGGATATCATTGATAGGAACATTTTGCTGGTGCTGTGATGGAGCTGGCTCTGGGATTGTAATCTGTTCAGGCTCTTGTTTAGGTCTGACATACATTTAGGTTTGTCATCATCAATTTGTAGGCTTGGTTTAAAAGTTGAATTTTTTTAATCATATCAGTGGATGGCACAGTGAGTTCCAAATACATCTCTAGTTTGAATGGACTTTGAGAAGGTGAATAGGATTGGTTGTGACTTCCAATAAATCTGACATGATACAAACTGTATACCCTCCCTGTAGATCTTTCAAAACAACAATAAGCCTTGGAGTTTGCATTGTAGCCTATGAGGACACATTTGATTGATCTCTTGTGGACTTTTGAATTATGTTTGTTGAAGATGAGGACAAACACTAAATTTCCAATCTCTCTAATATGTGCCTAGTCTGGTCTCTTGCCAAACCATAATTAGTTTGGCATGATGCCTTTGATACTAGATGTCTTTGCCATCCTATGGAGGTGGGCCACCATTAAGTAGAATTCATCCCATAGACAAGTGGGGCACTTTGCAGCTATCTGCATTGAACAAGCCTTTCCCTTGTGTGTTCAGTGCATTTGTTAAGTGCATCTTATATGTGCTGATGTGTATGGAGTACCAACTTTGAGTAGGATGACCTCTTGACCTGTACAATTCTCTATGTGCATTGCATTGAGCATTGCAGGAAGATTATAGGATGCTAACTATGCACCTGGCAGAGGGAGATCCAAAAAGAGAGGATTCTCTATGCCAGTGACAGAAAATTTACTCTAGAGCTTCCAGAAGAAACAGTACTACAAATAAAGCCTGGAGTTCAACTCTCAATATGTAAGTCCATCTTGTCTGAATCATGAACACAGAACCAGTATGGTCTGAGGGTTAAGAAAGGAGTGTAGAGAAAAACCCTATAGAGAAAGGCTGGAGATGCCCAGAAGGAAGAAATGGGGAAACAACCTGGGGGTGATGTCACAACTGGCCTCTGGTCTCCTGGGCCTCATCCAACCAATCCCAACAGCCCCAGAGCATATGCCAACCCCTATGAACCCCCACAACCTCCCACCTCCTCCCACTCCTGGCACCTGCCATGGAAGACCCTAATGCTTGTCTGGCAAACCCTGGCACTCTTCCTGGTAAGCCCCATTACTTAGCAGCTGTGAGGGAATGCTCAACACTGTGGGATACTAATATCCCACAATGCAAGAGCTAAGAGACAAATGGGTGGTGAGTGAGTGCTAACATGGGCAAGCAGCTGGTGAGGGTTGAAGCAAGGTGAAGAAGGAGCCAGTCATCACTAGAGAGCTCACAATTGATCAAGTGGATAGACCTGGTAGATGCTGCTATTGATTGGTTGAAGGATATTCTATCCTTGTGACTGGCTTATATACTACATCCATGGCTATGCTATGACTAATACTGTATGTAGTAAGTGGCCTGGATATGCTGAGCAATGAGTAATCAATACAACAAAAGGAGATATAGAGTCTGGTGTCTATGGCAGGTGACTACTAAGTGACAGGAGAAGAGCAGGGAAAGATGGGCAGCTGGTCTGGTATGTCTATAGGGCTAGGCCCAAATAGAGTGGAGTCCCTATATAGGGGTGTCCCCTTACATCACCCCCCCCCCTCAAGGTTCATTGACCCAATGAACAGCATCTTTACTTAACCATGCCTCTGTTAAGGCCAACTGCAGCATGCAACAGCTGGTTCTGCCCCCCTGGAGTAATGTCTGAAGGTGTATTGTATTATCAGAGTCAACACATCAGGTGTGGGAGTAGAGAGGGTGATTGGTGAAGTTGTGTTCATTCCCAAAGCTGGTGTAGCCCTGGTGTGAGCACTCAACATTGGCAAACCCATGTCATGACTCATTCCTGGACCCCCACCTTGCCCCCAGACTTTGTGTGACCAAGCTCAGCAAGCCCTGGAGCACATCTCCCTCCTTCAACCCCTACAACCTTCTCCTACCCTCAGTGCCTGCTCCAGCAAACCCCAATGCTTCTCTGGAGATCCCCAACACTTTCCTGGCAGACTCTGTGATCCCCCTAACCCTCCCTTAGTGTTTAGGTAACCCCAAGCCCCCTCCACCCTCTCTGGCACTCATCATGATTACACATCAAGACACTACCAACACCTGGCTAGCCAGTCTCAGGATGCCCCAAACAATTGTACCTGACACCCACCCCACACAGTCCAGCCTTAGACCTGCAGTCCTGAACAAGTTCCCCCATATGTACTTAAACTGTAGAGTAGTGCTAGTAATGGTAGTCTTGATATTAACTATATTACTGTGTCTGTTATGTCTCTTGTATCTCCATCTCATTGTTCCATACTGTCTTGTCTTGAATCTCATCTGTTCTCAATCTTATTGGCCTTGATCTTATCAGTTTCTATCTTATCAGTTTCCTTTTCCATCTCTGTCTCTTATCTCCATCTTCTAAGTCTTGTCTCACCTCATTTTCTCCAAGTCCCTCATCTCATCTTGACCTTCCCAGTTACATTCAACTCTCTTTCTATTGCCTCAACTCTTCCTTTTCACTCTGTGATCTCCAAAATCTCCCTGCATCCTCAACTCAGAATCCAGCCCCCAAGTCCATCTTTGCTCTTGATATTCCAACTCTGGAGCTCTGTACCATACTTGTCCCCACTTGTCTGTTACTTCCACTCCTCTGTCTAGCCTACTTGAGCATTCTGGACTTCCCTGGACAACCTTCCCCCACTTTGCCCACTCAGTTTCACTCTTTCAGAGCTCACTAGAGCATAGGATAGTAAGTGTAGATGTCATGTCCACCTAGTAAGGACTTTCCCAGTGCAGCTGAGCCCCCATGGTCAGTGAAACCTGACATAATATCAAGACTCCCCTTACCCCATTCCCAATGTCTAACTACAATCCCATGTACCTGCCTGCCAGCTATCTAACCAACTACTATGGTAGGCCAGTATCTGACTCCTACTATCCCCCATTCTATCCAATGCCTGACCACTACATCACACCCACCCCATGGTACTGGGCTCTGGACCTGAACCTAGCTCCCTATGGCCCATCCATCAGTCAGGGACCACCCCCAGACTGGTGCCACCCCTTGTTGTACCCTGTTGAAAGGACCTACCTGTCAGGTTCTGCTGACCTGGGGGCTTAGCTATACTGGGCAAGTCCTTACTAGGCAAACATGACATCTACATTTACAATCCCATGCTCTGGTGAGCACTGGAAGAGTGAAACTGGGTGAACAAAGTGGGGAAAGGTGTTCTGGAGAAGTCCAGAGTGTTCCAGAAGGGTGTGCAGAGGAGCAGGAGTAACAGGCAAGTAGGGAGTGAGTACAAGACAGAGCTCCAGGGTTGAAGGTTAGGAATAAAAGGGAACCTGGGGCTAGGATCCAAGTTAAGGGCATGGGGAGGTTTTTGGAGGTCACAGAGTTGAGAGAAGGAGTTGGGACAATAAGAAGAGAGTCAAATGTAGCCAGGAGAGTTGAGATGAGACAAGAAACTGAGGGAACAAGATGAGACAAGACTTAGGAAATAGGGATAGAGACAAGACAGGAAAGGAAACTGATAAGATTGGAACTGATAAGATCAAAACTGATGAGATGGAACAACAAGATGGAAACACACAAGACAAAACAGTAAATCAGGTAAATATCAAGGCTACCATAACAAATACTGCTTTATGACTTATATACTGGCTATGGGACCTCTTCTGGGAGTCATGGGTGTGATAGCAGGACTCAACAGAGACACACAGGGCTGCTGGGTGTCAGTTCTGATCAGTTGGTGAGCTGTGGCAGTATTCTGATGAGAACTAACAGGACATGAGTCATGGGTAATGGGAACTGATGGGAACTTGAGTCATGCCATAGTTGTCAGAAAGCCCCAGAGTGATGCAACAGATTGAGGGAGCAAGTCAGTAGTGTGGGCTGAAGTCAGGAGATGTGTCAGGGATGCCCAAGAGCTTGGAAATGGTTAGGGGGCTTGGTAGGGTCTCATGGGAAATGTGGCCAGGGTCCATTGGAGTCACCAGGGTATGCTGGAGAAGCATTGGGAATCTCCAGAGAAGCATTGGAGTTTGCTGGAGTGGGTGCCATGAGTAGGAGAGGGTTGCAGGGGTTGAAGGAGGAGGGAGACATGCTCTGGGGCTTGCTGGGCTTAGTTGGGTGAAGTCTGGGGGTCTGGGGATGGGTCATGACATCACCCCCCCTTCAGTGTTGAGATCCTTTGAGATGCAGGGAGATTTCTGGGATTGGCAGTGGCATGGAAATCAAAGTTGAAGTGTGATGGCTTCTTGACCTAGAAGCTTCTCAGGAGAAAATAAAAAGGTCATGGCACATTTCACTTCTCTTAACAATTTCCCATGTCATCATCCCCTTTGTCATCCTTGTCTCCTGCTTCTCCAACTCCCCCTCCCATTAGCCAAAAACCATGTCAAGGTATGGGAGGACTATGAATATTGCCAGGAGGAGTTTGATCAGCACTGGGATAGGTGGAGAGTTGATGCCATGTACTGGCAGCATAAGTGCATTGCTCCTGTGTCTCCACAGGTTACTGATTTAGTCAGGTGGAACTGTCCTGGGTGGTGGCTAGCCCTTCTATGAGTTCCATCCAGGTTAGTCTTTCAGGGCAATTGGCTCTGTCAGCTCCTTCATCCACAGCTTATCCCCCTTGGCCTGTACTGGGTCTGGGGATGGCCCTGGTGGTTTTGTAGGCACAGAGGGTGCTGCAATTAGAGGTGATGCCAGAACAATTTATGGAGGCAGTGGGGTGAGTGTGGAGTCCCCCTACTTGGGAGTGGTGTGAAGTGGAGGCTCCAGTAAGTGTGAGGACTTTTGGACTTTCCACCTAGTTGACCCAGTCTTCAGTGTATTCTCTGTGCCTGATGCAGGGAGTGCTGTGAGTTTAAAGAGCCTGTGCTGGGATCCTGCTAGGATTCTGCAGTCTGCCTCCCATATCATGCTAGGCATGACAAGTGCTCCATTTTGCAGGACTGGCAGGCCACTTATATAGTGGCAGAGCAGGGTTGGGAGGTGGCATGGGTCATGGAGCAGCTGGATGAGGAGTGGAGGGGAAGGGTTTTGGGCAGGGACAAGGATTCATTGCAGGCAATATGTTCCAGTCTGGAGGGTGGGGAGGGGGTTGGGTCTTTGGGGGGCAAAGTGGGGCCTCTATGGGGTGGGCAGAGGGAGGGGGTTCAAGCAGCACTGGATAAGAAAAAGTGCAGGGTGTCCCCCCCTCTGGAGGCCAGGCCTAGCAAGTGACCCTGGGGCAATGTGATGATGGTAGGGCCCCCAGGGTCCCACATATATTCTCCTGGGTTGAAGGCCTTGGTGGGGCCTGCCCCATGCCCTCCAGAGTCCCCCTCTTTATTTGCAGTTGAGGACCTTTGTCATTGTGTGGAGGGGCTGACAGGGCAGTTGTGGGAATGGGACAGGGAGCTCTCAAGTAAGGACAAAAAGCTCCAAAGGCAAGGGGAAGAACTCTGACAGGCAAGGGAGGAGTGGGGGAGAGTGCAGATGGACAGGAATGCAGCACAGCAGAACCATGAGGCTGCCATTCAAACAGCCTCCCAACATGTATTGGAAGTTCAGGGGTTACAGGAGTGACTGGGGCAGTTGAAGGCCCAGTCTGTGGGGGCAATTGAGTGGCAAGGGAATCCTGAGGCATGGGTGGGCAGACTGGAGATTGAGAAGGGACAGAGAAGGGAGGAGTGGTTGGCCAACAAAGTGGCCTCAGAGTGAAGGGGGGTTCTTCATAAGCATTTCCCTTGCTCTGGTCCTTCTGCTGCTAATCTTGTACTTTTTGCCTCCAGGTTGGGTCTGCAAACACTGAATCCTCCTGGACAGGGCATCCACAGCCTTCACCTCAATTCAGAATAGCATGGGAAGGCTGATTAGGGATCTTCCTCTGGAGATGGAGCAAGGGGTGGGGCAATTGGGATGGCTACTGGCAAGTCATCAGTGGAGGAATTCAGTGGATCTGGGGTCATGGTTGGAGGTGGCAGTGGACATCAGGGAGGTGCTGCCACAGCACAAGGATCTTCTAGCTACCATGGTAGCCCAAATGGAGATGGACCTGGTGGTAGTGGCAATGAAGAGGGGGACTCCAGAGTAGAAGGGATGAGGGGAGCCTTGGAGTGAATTTCTTGGGCTTTTGCTGTTCCATACTGTCTTGACTGTTCATTTTGTACTTATAGTTATGTATTATATTTTTCTTGATGGTTCTAGGATGCTCTTTTTAGACTGGATAAGGATTATAGAAATGAGAAACATAGGGAGTTGTTGGGGGAGTTGCATCCCTAACAAATCTGGGGGTATGCCCATTATAGCCATCTATTCATGGCCAGTTCTGGGGGCTCCAGAGTTTGGTGGGGTGTCACTGGTAGGCATTCCAGGGCTCAGCAGGGGCATTGGAAAGCTCCTCTGGGGTTTTCAGGTGTTGTTGGCAGGAGTCCCAAGCCAGGTGGAGGAGTTGGGAGCCTGGTCAAAGTGCCAGGTCATCAAGGTTACACTTAGAAAAGTCTGGGCCTGTGTACTGGTTATGGGGAATGCCTGGGAAGTTTTCTGAGACTTCAGGTAGGGGTGAGACATGGCAAGGGGTGGGTATTGGAGGTGTCCAGCTGTTTCAATTAAGTGGAGGGGTGGGGGTGTGACCAGTTGACAGGGGGTTAGCAGTCTGGAGTTAAGGGAGCCCAAGGATGCAGAGTCATGGAAGAATGGGAGGGTGGTGTGGAGGTTGAGGGAGTGGGTGGGGAGTGAGGAGTAATTTACTGAGAGGGTGTCTGGGAGAGATTGCTGTTGCATGGAGGAATTCTAGCCAGGGTGGAGAGGACATAGGAGTTTGATCCACAATGTGTGGTGCCTTTAGAGCTTAACCTGCCAGGTTGTTTTCTGTGAACTGGTACTCACAGTTGTCCCCATCAATGGTCCAGATGGCACATCCCATAACCTGGCATTTAGGGCAATTGTTCATGAAGTGGCCCTGCTCATTGCACATAATGCATGCTCCTTCCTCCTGTCACTGCTCCTGTGTCTCCACTGGAACATCAACCCAGGGTCTGCTTTTGATCTGGCTGGCACCCAGGGTCTCCTGATTATTAGGGGGGTCCAGGCTATTGTTGGGATCTGGGGGGTTGCCAAGGTTGGGGTCTGGAGGATTCAGGGCCTTGTGAGAGTCAGTGGTGTTGAGCTAGGCAGTAGGGCAGGGTCCAGGAGAGCAGTTTGCAGTGGGCAGACCTTGTCCAAAGGGCACACAGGGTGCAGATTTAGCAGGCATTGTGGGGGTAGGGGTCCAGTTGTTGCTGCTTGCTCTGGCTTGCCAACTGGGGATGCCAGGGATGCTTCAGTTGCTCCACAGACCTTGGTTTTTGCTCTGGTCTTCCTAATAATGCTGGTCAATCTGTGTAACAAGTGCTTTGTAGCTGTCATATATGGGCTGCTTGGGGGTGAGGCAGAGAACATCCTTGATCTGTTATGGGAGGGCACAGCAAAGGACAAACTGGAGGGTGTTGTAGTTCCAGCTGGTTTCATAGGCTTCCCATTTGAACCAGATAATGAAGGTTGTGAAATGTTCATTATTATGCATCCAGAGGTTGTACACATTTTCTTCCACCTCTGCTACAGTGTCAAATACTCTGAACTTACCAGAGAATTTCTGAGTGAAGGCAGGCCAGTTGAAGAGTACCAGGTTACCAGGATTGAACTGGAGCAGCACCATATAGTGGTCAAAGGCAGTGCCCTGCAGATACAAGGTGGCAAAGGCTACTCATGAGCTTTCAAGCTGAAAAGTGATGGGTTTAGCTTGAAACATGATGAGACATTGTGTCAGGAAGGTCTGCCACTTCTGAAGGTTTCAGCCATTGAAAGGTTCTGGTTTCTGAATGTTGAGTCTTCCTTTCCAGGCCAGAGCATCATGGGTGTTGTTCTGATTGTTCTGGTTTCAAGGTAGGGGTCTGGCATTGTAGTAGTCGTAATAATTGTTGTTCCTGCCTCCATGCTGGGGGGGGAAGTTGTCCATGGTCAGGCCCCATCCACCTGGTGGTCCATTGTTGGGGGGTCCACCACTGGGGTTTGGTCCTGTATTAACCAGAGGGGATCCTGGGGCCCAGGGAGGTCCTCCAGGGGTTGGCAATCCAAGATTATTGGTGTGGGCAGGTCAGTTAAGGAAGGGAGGTCAGGGTGGTGTTGAGGGAAGGGCAGTTCTTGTGACTCCAGGGCCAGGGAGTTGTTGAAGGGGGACCAGAGCATTATTACAAGGAGGCAGGGCATAGTCCTGGATGAGGCAAAGGTTGAGGTGAGGAGGTTGGTCTCTGGGGAGCTCCTGGGCTCCTTCTTGAGGGGTGGGTTCCTCACCATAGTCCTCTGGTTCATCAATGTAGGAGAGGGTGTGGGTGGATAGACAGTCATCATTGGGGAAGGATTGGGATGCCTTCTGGGTGTGGTGCTCAGGTCCAGTAGTCTGATCCCAAGTGCAGGAGGCATTGGGGACAGTTTCATTCCAGAGGTCAGAGTCAACTTTGAAGGTCTTCCCAATATTCTCAGGGAGGTCATCCTGCTGATATCACTCATAGAAGGTTAAGAGGCAGTCTGCCTATGTCTCCAGTGTCCTGGAGATGCTATGGTGTCCCAGGCTGATGAGGAGGGCCTGTGTGCATTTAGCAAAGTCAGTGGGGGATAGGCAAAAAGAGTGGAGGACTTTATCATGCTGTTGGACATAGGTCTCAATCCATTGCTGTCTGGGGAAGGGTGGGACTTGGACTAGGGGAGCAATGAAGGGTCAAGACCAAGGGAGAAAGTAGCCATCAAGTTGTTCTGGGGGGACTGGGGCTGCAGCAGGGCTTAAGTAGGAGTAGTAGGGCCTTGGTGGGGCTTTGAGTTGCATGTGGGGGTAGGTCCCTTCAACGGGATACAATGGGGAGTAGCACCAGCCCAGGGGAGGTCCCTGACTGACTGACAGGCTATAGGGGATCAGGTTCTGATCCAGGACCCATAGAGTGGGTGAGACATAGCAGTCAGGTATCTGCAGATAGAACAGGGGGTTAGTATGGGTCAGGTACCAGCCTTCCATAATGGTTGATCAGATAGCCAGGAGGTGGGTACATGGGATTGTAAGCAGACATTGGGAATGGGGTAAGGGGGTGCCTTGATATTATGTCAGATTCTGCTGACCTGGGGGCTCAGCTACACTAGGCAAGTCCTTACTAGGCAAACATGATGTCTACACTTACAATCCTATGCTCTAGTGAGTTCTGGAAGAGTGAAACTGGGTGAACAAAATGGGGAAAGGTGTTCTGGAGAAGTCTGGAGTGTTCCAGAAGGGTGTGTGGAGGAGCAGGAGTAACAGGTAAGTAGGGAGTGAGTACAAGACAGAGCTTCAGGGTCAAAGGTTAGGAATAAAAGGGAACTTGGGGCTAGGCTCTGAGTTAAGGGCATGGGGAGGTTTTTGGAGGTCACAGAGTTGAGAGAAGGAGTTGGGACAATAAGAAGAGAGTCAAACATAGCCAGGAGAGTCAAGATGGGATGAGAAACTGAGAGAACAAGATGAGACAAGACTTAGGAAATAGGGACAGAGACAAGACAGGAAAGGAAACTGATAAGATTGGAACTAATAAGATCAAAACTGATGAGATGGAACAACAAGATGGAAACACACAAGACAAAATAGTAAATCAGGTAAATATCAAGGCTACCATAACAGATACTGCTCTATGACTTAAATACTGGCTATGGGACCTCTTCTGGAGGTTGTGGGTGTGATGGTGGGACTCAACAGAGACACACAGGGCTGCCAGGTGTCAGTTCTAATCAGTTGGCAGGCTGTGGTAGTATTCTGATGGGAACTGACAGGATGTAGGTTGTAGGTGATGGGAACTGATGGGAACTTGGGTCATGCCATAGTTGTTGAGAAGCCCTGGAGTGATGCAACAGATTGAGGGAGCAAGTCAGTAGTGTGGGCCAGGGTCAGGAGATGCATCAGGAATGCCCAGAAGCTTGAAAATGGTTGGGGGGCTTGGTAGGATCTCATAGGAGATGTGGCCAGGGTTCATTGGGGTCACCAGAGTATGCTGGGGAAGCATTGGGAATCTCTGGAGAAGCATCAGAGTTTGCTGAAGCAGGTGCTGTGGGTAAAAGAGGGTTGCAGGGGTCAAAGGGGGAGGGGGACATGTTCTAAGGCTTGCTGGGCTTGGTTGGGTGAAGTCCAGGGGTCTGAGGATGGGTCATGACACTACCCCTGTCTGCAGCCTAACACCCCTCTAGTCCCTTGGGCATCCACAGTCCCAGAGTACCCTCAGCCTTCCCCCCCAGACTCTACTATGCCTATCCTGTCCCTGCTGTGGCCCCAGTTCCCCCAGAACAACTTGACAGCTATTTCCTCCCTCAGCTTTGACTCTTTGCTGCTTCCCCCATCCAAGCCCCACTCTCTCCTAGACAGCAATGGGTCAAAGCCTATGTCCAACAGCATGACAAAGTCCTCTGCTCTCTCCACCTGGCTCCTGATGAATTTGCCAAACAAGCAAGAGCCCTTCTCATCAGCCTTGGACATCAAAACATCTCTGGGATGCTGGAGACATGGGCAGATTGTCTTCTGGACTTCTATGAGCACTACCAGCAGAATGTCAGGAGTACCCTCAGGATCAATGCTGGCCTCCAGGAAGAACTCCATGCCCTGGTCAATGAGATCCACACCAGTCTGAACTCCTGCCATTTTGAAGACCCTTGGACCCTGCCTGCTTCTTCCATGTGCAACAAGAAGAATCCACCAGGGCCCAAGCCAGAGCCCCAGCCCCCATTCCTTGCCAACAGGAGGAGCTCAATGCTGCATCTGACATCTTGAGGTCTCTTAACCCCACCAGAGGACTATTTGACCAGTCTGCCACTCACACCCTGGCTCTCTCTGCTCACCCCAGGGCCAACTCTGTCCCTAGTGCCTTCTGCACTTGGCACCAGCCCACCAAGCCCAAGCACCCCACCCAGAAACTTGCCCAACTCTTTCTTCCCAACAATGACCTCACTTTCACCCACACCCTTTCCTACATTAACAAGCTGGAGATCCCTGGTGAAGAACCTGCCCCTCAAGAAGGAGCCCCTGAGCTCCTCAGGGACTGACCCCCATGTCAACCTCCACCCCTCCCAGGAATATGCCCTGCTCCTCCACAACAACCCCTCACCTCTTCTCCAACAGCCTCTTAGCCCTGGAGTCCCCAAAACAGTTATCCCCCCTATGCTGCCCCAACCCCTGCCTATTCCTCTACCTAACTGACTCACCAATGCCAACAAATTTGGACCACTGATCCCTGGAGGACCCTCCTTGCTGGGCCCCAGGACCTCCCCTGGGCAACACTGGCCCAAATCCTGGCAGCAGGCCTCCCAATAGCAGACCTCCTAGTGGGTGGGTCCTGGCCATAGACAACTTCCCCCATCAGCATGGAGGCAGGAACAACAACAACTACTACTATAATGCCAGACTCCTACCTTGAGCCCAAAATGCACAGGACAATACTTGTGATGCACTGGCTTGGAAAGGGAAATTAGATATTCAGAAACTGGAACCCTTCAACAGCTGAGACCCTCAGAAATGGTGGACTTTCTTAACACAGTGTCTTACAATGTTTCAAGCTAAGCCCACACCTTTTAGCTTGAGAGCTCATGAGTGGCCTTTGTTGCCTCCTACTTGCAGGGCATCACCTTTGATCATTATATAGTGCCACTCTGCTTTAACCCCAACAACCCAGTACTCTTCAATTGGCCTGCCTTCACTCAGGAATTCTCTAGTAAGTTTGGAGTATTTGACACTGTAGCAGAGGTGAAAGAAAACTTGTATAACCTCTGAATGCATGACAACAAATAGTTCACAACCTTCATCATTCAATTCAAATGGGAGGCCTATAAAACTGGCTGAAACTACAATGCCCTCCAGTTTGCCCTTTACTGTGCCTTCCTATAATGGATTAAGGACATCCTCCACCTCATACCCAAGCAGCCTACATATGACAGATACAAGGCTCTCATCACTCAGATCAACCAGCACTATTAGGAAGACCAGAGCAAAAGCCAAGGCCCACAGAACAACTGGAACACCTCCAGCAACCCCAACTGGCAGCCCAGACCAACCAACAACAACTGAACCATCACCTCTATGACACCTGCTAACCCTGTGCCCCACTTTTTCCCTGAATGAGGCCTGGCTAATATGACTTGACCCCCCTGACCCCCTGCTAGCTCAACACTGCCAATCTCTGCAATGCCCCAGACCCTCTAGACCCCAGATCTGATGACTCTCTGGACCCAGATGATTTCCTGGACCTCATAGATGATCAAGAGACCCTGTGTGTCAACTGGATCAAGGATTGGCCCTGGATTGACATCCTAGCAGAGACCTAGGCATGATGATGGAAGGAAGGGGCATGTATTCTGTGTGATGAGCAGGGTCATTTCATCAATGATTGCCCTAAATGCCAGGTTTTGGGATATGCCATCCAGACCACTGATGGAGAAGACTGTGACTATCAGTTTACAGAAAACAACCCAGCAGTTTAGGTCATAAAGACACACTAAATTGCAGATCAGACCCCAACATCTTCTTTGCCCCAGCTACCTTCCTCCATGCAATAGCAATCACTCTGGACACCTTCTTGGCACACCTCCCCTCACACTCTACCTGCAACCTCCTCTGCACCACCCTCCCCTTCTCCCCCAACTCTGTATCCACTCTGGTCAACAGCAGCACAACAGATAACTCCATTGACAAATCTCTAGTGACACTTGCTCCACAACCTCCTCAGCAACTCCCCCTTCCAATCCCACTGAAGCTCTTCAATGGCAACCTGACTTCCATCAATAACATTACTCATTGTGTGGAAACAAGGATCACTTTCACCAATGGACAACAGCAAGACCTCTGACTACTGATTATGAAGTTGCATGCCTCTGCCCTCCTCATCCTTGTATTCTCCTGGCTCCAGACAACTGACCCTTGCATTGACTGGCCAAGTCTCACCCTCTGCCTCAATCAGGATAGCTTGCCTGACCTAGGACCCATTCCCTTCAACATCCCTTCCCATCCTGATGTCTCAGAAGCCACCCCCAACATTCCCCAAACTCCTCTGCAGCTCTGTTTACAATCTGCATGATCATCCATCATCAATGCCCACCTTGGCAACTCCCCTGCTATCCTCCCCACCCTTGTTGATAGTGGAACCTCCAGAACTTTCATTAGCAACCAGCTTGACCTCCCCCACAAACTCCTTGACATGCCTCTAGAACTACAACTGTTTGATGAAAGATCTGACTCTGCCAGAATCACCAGATTCCATCCTGGCTCCCTCACCCTTAACAACAGTTTGAAGTTCCTAGCCCACCTCCTTGTTACCTAACTTCCAGAGGCAACCCCAATTTTGTGCTTGGTGTAAGGGCAACCTCTGGGGGCTGCGGCTCAGTCACACAGCTGGCAGAAGGAGAATCCAAAGTATATTAGAAAGTATCTAAATAGAACAACAGTAGCTACTTACCTGGCAGAAGGAGAATCCAAAGAGAACAAGTCTAAGGAATCATTCTGCCAGGTGACCAGAAAATTGTGCTCAACTTTGTTTGGTGTTGTTGTGAGGAGGTGTTAGGTAAGCATCCAAGTGTCGAGATCAAGAAGGAAGGTGCAAAAGGTGGGTCCCCTGACACTTGGTCTACCCTAGCTACATGATGTCAACCCTGACATTGACTAGAAGGACCTCACCATGCAGTTCCCTAGCCCCAAAGCCTGCCTGGCAGCTGCCATCACCCTCCACCCTTACTCCCCCCATGACCCCAATGACTCTGACTTTGCTCCCAACAGCACCAGAGCCACTGGCATCCCCACCCTGTCTAAGAACAACCAAGAAGAGGAGGAAGAAGTGCTTCTGCCCTAGACTCCTTTAGGCACACTCCAACAACTCCTCCCCAACATTCCCTGCAACCAGTACAAGGGCCTGAACTACCCCACTAAACCTTCAACAATCCTGGACTCTGCTGCTACAGTTTCCCTGACATCTGACACCATCAACCCAGAAGCCTTTGATATCAAAATCATTAGCACCATTCCTTTCACATGGATTTTGCAAGACAGCATCCCTGCCTTCCAACTCTAGGTCACCCTGACACTTCCAGAAGAGCACATCCATGCCAGTACCACCTCATCTGAGACTCTAAAAACAGAGGAACAAATATTATGTGAAGTAGTTCCTCTGGAGTATCATGAATTTGCTGACATGCTCTCCAAAGGAAGTGCAAAGGAACTTCCCCTGCACCAATTCTAAGACTACACAATTGATCTTGAGGATGGCACTTTCCCTCCCTTTGGCAAGATCTATAATATGCTAGAAGTTGAACCCTGGGCTCTCAAGGATTACCTCAATGACATGCTTAGGAAGAGCTTCATCCAACCCTTGATCTCCACTGCTGGAGCCCCAGTCCTTTTTGCCAAGAAGAAGGACAGCTCCCTCCATCTTTGTGTGGATTACTGGGGATTTAACAAAGTCACCAAAAAGAACTGGTATCCCCTTCCCCTGATTGGTGACCTTGTTGACTGCCTCCACAGTGCTGAGATCTACACCAAAATAGACCTCTGGTCCAGCTATAATAACATCTGGATCACTCTGAGACATGAATAGAAGACTGCCTTCTGCACCTGCTATAGCCTATTCAAGTATCTCATGATGCCCTTCAGTATGACCAACTCCCCTGCCACCTTCCAGTACTTCATGAATGATATCTTCCATGACATGAACAACATCTTTGTTATTGTGTACCTGGATGACATCCTCATCTACTCAAACTCTCTGGAAGAACACTAAGGTCATGTCCAACATGTCCTAGAATGACTCCAAGAGTACCACTTCCATGCCAAGCCCACTCCTTCCACACCACCAAGGTCAAGTATCTAGGAGTTATTATCACTCCAGATGGCATACAAATAGACCCAGCGAAGGTTGAGGCCATTCTCAATTAGCCCCCACCCCAGAACATCAAAGAGGTACAGTCCTTCTTGGGTTTCACTAACTTCTATCACCAGTTCATCAACAACTATGGCATTATAAAACCTCTCAACCAACTCACCTGGAAAGACACTCTCTGGGACTGGGACAGCAAGTGTTAAAGCATGTTTGCTCTCCTGAAGAAGTCTGCTGAAGCCTCTCCCTGCTAGCTGCTGCCCCTGGTCCTCAATCTTGATGGACCAAATTGTCAAACTCCCTGACCCCAAAGGCTTTGATGCAATCCTCAACATTGTTTGCCAACTTACCAAGCAAGCACCGTTCATTCCCTGCCACACCACCAACAATGCTCTGGAGTTTGCCAAATTGTTCCTCAAACATGTCTTCTCCAAGCACAGACTCCCAGATAACATCATCTCCAACTGTGGCCCCTTGTTTGTCTCCCAGTTCTGGCAGTCCCTATACAAGGTGCTCAAAATCAAGACCTACCTCTCAACTGCCTACCACCCAGAAACTGATGGACAAATGGAACAAGTAAACCAGACCTTAGAGCAGTACCTCTGCCTCTATGTTAATTATTTACAGAATGACTGGCATGCAGAACTACCCCTTGCTGAGTTTACTTACAACAACACCCCCCACTCTGCCACCAAAGTTTCCCCCTTTTATGCCAACAAGAGTTACAACCCCTGACTGACCCTGTCCCTCAAGAACATCTCCTTGCATGTTGCCCACAAAGTTGCCAAAGACCTCCAGTCCCTTCACTAATTCCTTGGGGACAAGATCAACATTGCCAATTGAGCTTACTCCAAGCATGCTGACACCCAACACAAAACAACCCCTGATTAGGCCCCCAGCACCCTTGTCTGGCTTGATCAATGCAACCTCAAGACCCAGAGACCCTCAGTGAAGCATGACCACAAATGACTTGGTCCCTTCAAGGACTCATGCCTACAAGCTTGACCTACCTCTGTGACTGAAGAGCCTCCACCCCATCTTCCACAACTGCCTCCTCAAGTATACTCTGGACCCCTTCTCCAGCCAATGCCCAAGCTGACCCCTGCCCATCAAAGTTGAGGACAAATACCACTATGAGGTTGATCACATCCTCAGCTCCTGCCTCATCCATGGTCAGCTCTGGTACCTAGTCTGTTGGAAAGGCTATTGACTCAAGGACAACACCTAGAAAACCTGGAAGAACCTCTCCAGAGCCTGCACCAAGCTTTGAGACTTTTACTGATGACACCCCACCAAGCCCTGGGACCCCCAGGACTAGAATGTATAGATGGCAGCAGTGAGTGTAACCCCTGCCTCTAGATTTAGCAGGGATTCAACTCCCACCAGTATCACTTATGTTTCCCTTCTCATCTTCTCTTACATAAGCTGAAAATTACACTAAGACAGCAAGAAGTCAACATTTACAATTGCTACAAGTACAAGTATGATATGAGGTGACAAGAAAGAGTCCAAGAAGATGCACTAGACCTCAGGGCTGAAACTCCCTTGCCCTTGCCCTAGAATCCCCCTCTCCAACCCCTTCCCCACCAGATCAATCTCCATTTGGGCTGTCACTGCTGCTAGGTTCTCTGTGTGCCCCAGGAAGACCTTTCCCACATTGACCATCACCTCCCACCACAACCTGCACTTCATAGAGTTCCTCTGCTGATGCCCTGCTAGTAGCCTCCCCATGTGGTCTACCCCCTGCCTCAACTCTGGAGGGAGGTCCCCAAGCATCCACCCCAACCCATCCTGGATTGATGTGAGGGCAGTAGAGGCCCTGTTCAATAGGATTGAGTGCTCCTGGACCCAGTCTAGTGAGGAATGTTAGCAGGGTCAAGGAAGGGGAGGACAGAACTTATGCATAATACCACCCCACTCTGTCATGGCCTTGTTTGCCAACCACTCCTCCCATCTCCTCCCTGCCTCCACATCTGCCTGGCACCCCTGCATTTCCACAGCCCCCTGCTGCTCCACTACCCCCATGGATCACATCTCCAACTGCCCCAACTGCTCCTGCAGCCCCTGAACCTCCAAAACCCTTGCACTGACCTCCCTCACTGCAGCCTCATGATTCCACCATGCTGCCTTCTGGTCCTGCCATGCTGCCTCCCAATCCCACCATGCCACCTTGCACTCCTCCCAAGCTCCCCAGAGCTCCTCTCCCCACACTGTCAATTGCCCCTCCAGCTTAGCTACCCACCATTGTAGCACCTCAATGTTTGCCCCCAGCACCAGATCAGAGGTCCCCTGGAGGTGCACCACCAACACTCCCAATGCCAGTGAATACATGTAGAATCTGGGGGGGCTGGCCATTGCCACCTCTCCCCAGGGCCTCTTACTCAGCCCCACCTTCAGTGGGGGGGATGCCCTGCACTTTCCCTTGTCCCTAGAGGGTGGGGTTCCCTCACTGCACCCACTCTGTGGCAGCTCTATCTTCCCCTGGGGTCACCCCTCCTCCTCCCCATCCTCCACCCCAGAGCACACAGGCTGTGACACCCCTCCAGACACTCAACCCCTCTGCCCCTCCTCCAACCACTCCAAGACCCACTCCTGGTCCCATCCCTGCTCCACTGCTATACTCACTACCCACCACTCTTAGGAAATAAAACACTTGTGTCTCATGCAATATGGCAGGCATATTGAGGAGTCATGATGGGACCCTGCCACTGGCTCCTTGAACTTGCACACCTCAATGCAACAAGCACAAGTAATGCACTAGACCATTGGGTAGCTGAGGGCACATGAGTAATTATAAGAGACTGACTTACTGGGATGTCCACACAACACCATGCTAGGGTAGGGAGCAGACAAATCCACCCCACTGCCTCCACAAACTGCTCCACCATGACCTCCACCTGCCCAATCCTTTGTGCCTCCAGTATGACCTGCATCTTCCCTGGCTCCAACACTGACCTGGAAAGACAACTCAATAAACCAGGAGCCAAACCAGTGGGCTGCTTTGAATGCCCAGAGAGGAGGGGACTCCCAGAAGTCCCAACTACAGCAAGAGACAACTCTATGCATATGGTCAGTAGGATTCACTCTAGGATTGGAACACTTATGGTGACAATACATGGTGTCCACCCAATGCCAATCCTGCTGCCAGTTGTACTCAGCTTGGCACTCCTCATATGCCATCCAGACATTGATGGCATTCTCATCAGATGGAGGGGGAGTCAGAGATGATGAAGAAGAAGTGGACATAGTAGGGGGAGACATGAGAAGGTAACTATGATATGCTGAACATGTCCTGATCCCTTTTATTTCCTCCTGGAGAGCTTCTAGTTAGGAAGCCATCACACTTTGACTTCAATTCCCATGCCACTGCCAACTGCTGGAAATCTTCCCACATCTCAAAGGGTCTTGATGCTGAAGGGGGGTGATGTCATGACCCATCCTCAGACTCCTGCCTCACCCCTGGACTTTGCCCAACCAAGCCCAGCAAGCCTCAGAGCACATCCCCCTCCTCCTCCAACCTCTATGACCCTCTCCTACCCTTGGTGCCTGCTCCAGCAAACTCCAATGCTTCTCCAGAGAACTCCAATGCTTCTCTGGCAGACCCCATGATTCCCCTGACCCTCCCTTAGTGTTTGGATAACTCCAAGCCCTCTCC
>JAGGAV010007917.1:0-30631 GCA_017657295.1 Termitomyces sp. DKA64 | reverse complement strand
GAAATCCATTCACAGACGAGATGTTCAGCTCCCCACCGTCTTCGCGATCGACGTTCATATACAAAAGTCCGATACGGCACTCCAACATATATTCTGTGTCATTTATGTCTCCGCCTCGACTCGATCCGAAGCCTCACGGACAAAAGAGAGTTCACCAACGGCCTTTGGCCGAGTAAAGAAGAGTGCCTCAATTCCTGATTCAGAAGGAAGTGTTGGCAAAATCCACGAGACAAGAAGGAGAAAGTCAGCCTCGCTCACGGTATCTCCAAAAGGGAACACTGCTGCTTCCTCATCTCGTCTGGCACAAAGAGCTTCTCCAGGTTCTCCCAAACCTTATGCAAAAGTCAAGAAAAATCACACAGGTGCATATTCTCCTTCATATGCTGAGCATCTGCCCAGTCTCCGGCGCAGCCCCCGGGAGCATAAGGTATCATCTACCATGCCATAATCAACGAGAATTTTGTACTTTTATAAAACTGTAAACTAGATTGCTTTCGAGTTGACAAAGAAGTCTAGACTAACTGGCGCCCACAAACCATATACCGCTACCCTCAATGCCAATGGCTGCTCTTCTAGAGAATGACCTCACATTAACATTGTAGGTTAAATGCACTCTCCAGCCATTCAATAGGTGGACCAGTTGTAACTCCTGTGTGCGCATTGAGTGCTGAGCTCTAACCAATATCCATTTTCGCGTCAGCAACCACAGAAAACGAGAGCTGCTGCGTATCGTATGCGTTGCCGATGCATAAGACTATAGAGAACAGACTGATGATGATGACGTGAGACGCAGATGTTTCTGAGCATCGAATGTGCCCCGACTGATCCCTGAGGTGAACCTAGTATATAACCTTGTGGTGAACAAATAGCATCACAAAAAAAGGAGAAAAAAGGATGGAAATACACGCAAGGCGGACAGTCGTTCGCTCGTGGCCATTGCATAAACACTTTCGTAAGTGTTTATGCTTTATGTTTTGGACTCGAACAAAACCTTGTTAGATGCGTACCGTAAATTACACTCTCACGTAACATACACAGAGAGAAGGGATCTAGTTAGAGATATACGAGCGTCGAGTTACCGGTTCAGTTACTTGGCTCCCCGGTATTCAGCTACACCGACATTAGAATCAGTTTACAGACAAAGAGAGCAGGCATAGTGTGAGGGGAAGAGGTCACAGTCACGGACGCTTATGAAATAGCTCGCCAAGGCCCGGGCTACCAGTATGAGGGGAGAAGGGAGAAGGGAGCCAAACCTAGTTGTCGAGGATGTTAAGGTAGGGGTTGGCACCAGGGAACCGGGGCCTGATGACTGCATCCCAGAGCCAGTGCATGGGCGTGCCATAAATGATGTCAGAAGAGTCAGCCAGTCCAGTGCCACCGGTGAGAAGGGCAATAAATTCAGCAAGGGAGCCAGCAATGAGGGCCCCAGAGTCTCCACCCTTAGAGAATGGACCAGACTCGTTGTCATAGGGGTAAATGGCTACTTCAACTGAGTCGAAATTGCCAAGGACAGAGTAGCGGCGCTCGTGAGATTCGAACCCCGTCAGACGACCAATGGTGGTACGCGTGGTGGCGCCGCGTTTGATGACGTAGCGCACAGGGTCACCGCTACGGTCCTGGCTATTGGTTTCGCGTATTTTGGCCGCGGAGATAATTGTGTCGAGCCTGAAAAGGCGGTCCTCTGGATAATCAAACTCGGATTGCACATCGTCGCGAGGGTACATCCGGGTCATGAAATCGCCAGACTCAATTTCAGGACCTTGGAATACAAATAGTTGGTCTAGGCACCTCTAGCCTAGACGGATCAGCACGTACCCAAGTCGATGACATTGCCCTTGAAGTTGTGCAAGAACTTCTTCTCGTCGAGCCTGATAACACATACATCCTTGGTGTAGCCGTGAGGTGTGGAGACACCGATAGGGGGGGCCCAGACGACATGCCCGATGACACGGTCATTCAACACAGACCACTCCTTCTTCATCTTGACAAAGAATGTCTTGAGCTCCTTGATTGCCGCTCTTTTCTCGTTCATGTCGGCTTCGGTCGTCGCCAGGTCGCTTGCCGCTTGCTCATTACCAGCCTGCACTTTCCTCGTATATGTTTCAACCCGCTTATCCAAGACAATGACGGTGTTGTTCAGGGTGCCAATACGGGCCTGAATGGATGCGAGGAAGTCGTCGAAACCTTTGTTGCCCATCAATACGACCTCATTCTTAGGCCCGGCTATGTATGTGCAGTCAGATTGCACTCATCTTCTCGAGGAAACAAACATACCGACGTAAGAGTAAGTATTATTGCCTTGTTCCTCGGGGAACAGTATGTGGCGTGCCGTGACACCATAGAGAGCCTCACCAACTTGAAAGAAGAAGCCCAAGGTCCCTTGCATATGGGGCGTCTTCAAACCAGCAATGGGCAGGCTAAGTGCGGTCGTCACAGAATCAATGACATCCTTGAGGGTATGGTAGTCGTTGACAGGTGCGGACAATTCGGGACCAGCGAGAAGCTTGGTCACTGACTCACGATATGCAATGTCGATGTCGGGAATGTTGTGCCTCCCGAGGAGTTGGAGGATGTCGTTGGAGGATTCGAATGCGACGTCGCCGGTGAGACTGTCGGGCAGGACTCCGACCCAAATTGTGACGTGAGAAGTAACCGTCTCACTGCTGCCATCGGCATTCTGCTCCTGCCAGCGAAAACGGGCAAGGTCTACGGAGGTTAACTGGATTGCCCGCTTGTCGAGAAGTTTAACAACCTTAGAACAAATGTTAGTTTGTAAATTGGTACGCTTTGATTGGACTGCGCACGGCACTCCTTGTCGAATGCCTCCGAATGGACATACTGATCCCAGTAATCGACTAGAATTCGGGTCAGTATAGAAGAAGACTAATAAATCGTAAAAGAACTTGCTTGTAGATCCGTCAGACATCGTGTAGTTGAGAATGATACGTTATGGACTCCCCTATACTACTCATTTTATGACGCAGTCATGGACTTTTGAGCCCTTGTCTTACTCTCCCTAATCATCTTGCCTCGCACTGTTTCGATCAGATGTCTTAGTTGACATGTGCTACTTCCTCTACTGGACGATACGCGCGGGACACCATGTGGGAAAAGATGATCCCTAAATCAGGCGATGGCTGGTCATTTGGAATGCTGTTTGATAATATGGCCATGACTCACAATATCAGGGCCCATCTGTCGAAAAGGAAATCTGGTGGTAAAAAACAAGTACCATTGTCTCTGCACAGGGAGAAAACTCCTTTATCACCTCGTTTGGCGCAGAGAGCTTCCACCGGGCTTTCCATATGCAAGAGTCAGGAAAAAAGGGAACAGATGCAGGGTCGCTGTTTCTTGAACACCCGCCCGTCCTTCATCGCAGTGCCCGAAAGCACAAGGTGTCATCTAGCATTCTATAACGAGAAAATTCGCCGTTTTGTAGCACTCGGACTCTCATAAGCCAGTAAATTGATGTTGAACGAAATACACGGCCGCTCACTGCGGAGGGAAATTACTGGATGACATGGACATGGTACGAGAAGGGGTCTGTGATTGAGTAACTCAGTCGGGCCAGGCTGGATTGGGTCGGTTGTGATTACCGGCAATGGATGTAGCCAATTTATCACTGTCATTGTGGCACATGCGTCGGCCGCAGGGTGTGGCGCCGGACATGTTGCCTGAAGGAGGTGGAAGATGTCTTGGTCCAATTATTTCCGACTGTGAAAACAGGCCTATACTATAGTCTGCCCACATCAAGTCATATATGTATCTCTAGGAGTTTTTTTTCCATGACTAGGGCGGGCGCTTCCAAAGCATCCAAATCGAGTCATAGTATGACGTGATTCTAGATAAAAGCAAAAGGTCGTTTAGCGGTAATAATACTTCTCTCTCATCTATTCCAGAATCCTTTGAGAAAAGTTATTGAGGCATGCGAATCACTCAACAATTTGGTCCATATGCGTATTTACGTACTCGAACAGTTGAATCCTCTCTCTGTCTGTCTGCATATACAGGAAATGGAAAGTGGGTGTTGTTTACAGGGAGTATAATTCGCACTGTTCAAAGAATTTAATCGGAAAATGGTTGTACATTAAGGGTAATGGTATATTGAAAGACACCATGGGGATACAATCAGCAGCAGGGCTTTTTCTTTGGCGAAATATCCACTACCATTTTCTCCAAGCGCGAATGACCGCATTGAAATTTGGGCTTTAGATATTTGAATACCAAATGTAATTTCAGAACTATGAGAAGTATGTAAATTGAGAATGCAATTAATAATCGCTATTTTCTCCATTCATCCCATTCATACCATTGGGTTGTCCGTTACCACCATTCCCACCATTTCCTCCGTTGCCGCCGTTCCCACCCTTCGCCCCATTTCCACCGTTCCCGCCATTTCCACCATTTCCACCATTGCCGCCAATACCAGATCCATTGCCCCCACTCCCGCCGTTCCCGCCGTTCCCGCCGTTTCCTCCATTCCCTCCATTTTTTCCCCAACTTCCATTCCCACCGTTCCCACCGTTCCCTCCATTCCCACCGTTCCCACCGAACTTCCCATCTCCACCGTTGCCACCATTTCCGCCATTGCCACCATTACCGCCGTTACCGGCACGAGATCCCCACGGCCAACTCCCGCTGCCCCACCCACCGTTTCCGCCATTTCCACCGTTTCCACCGTTTCCTCCGTTTCCGCCATAAGCAGGGCGATTATTCCAATGTGACCATGGGTTCCAACGAGGAGGCGAGGGCCGCCAGTTTCTATTGTAGCCAGAGTTCCAATAGCTTCTCTGTAAGCAAAACTCATCAAGATAGTACTTGACAACATCTGAAGTGAATGTTACGAACCTCTGAAAGCTCACTCCTAGGCGTAGTGGGAGCCGCCAGCACCGGTGAAGCGATGAGCGCGACCTGTCCAAGAACTGCACAGAAGGCAAAGAGGGAATACTTCATTTTTGTTGTGATACAGAGAAAGGTGAGGTAAGAATAAATCAAGCGGGGCGTCGAAACCTTGGCTATCCACAGAAGCTAGTGCAACCTTTTTATACGTGGAGGGTGACCCACCCTTGCTGTTGAGGCAGTGAAAACCCTACAAAGGCGGTGATCACGCCACGATCGTGCGTGAGCATATGATTCTATGGTCGAGGGGTTGAATAATCCACTTGACAGAAAGAAGTCAGACTACGCCACACAAGGGGTTAGGAGTGAATAGGGACTATGTCCTAAAACTTGACTACATCCCCTTCCATTTTGTGAGCAATAGGAGGAACGATGTTCAATGAGTCATGCAATAGCGCGGGAGCGCTGGACACGAAGAAAAAAATCAGTTGACCCAGAATCTTGAAAGACGTGGCCTAAGTATTGGGTTTTCAGGGTATGTAATTCTGGTATCCAAAAACAACAAAGAAAGTAGTCAGAGCTAGACTCATGTCCGTAGTCCTTCGCATTTCTGATAACAAACAGGGCAGCCTTGCCTGATCTTCGATCTAGCTATCGACTCGCTGGACGAAACCATGGTTCAGTTTTCGGTGTTTCACGATGAATGTGGAAGGGAAATCACTAACAATGCGATCCTTCCACTGAGTCCAAGAGTACCATTGCTGAGGCCTACGACACGTAGAGCAGGATCAGGCTGATGAGGTAGTTGGTCGCCTCCGACTGCACAGTGCGCGTGTACCACATGGCGACACAAGAACAAAAGGAGAAGTGACTGTGGGTTGTTTTGCAGAGAATGTGAGCAAACCGGACAAGTACTCTTTGCTACTGCGATGATTAGGACTTTAACCTCAAAGCAGTCCAGCACAACTTACCGCCGAGGAAGAACCCACTCGTCTGGTTCTTTTGCAACTGTAGCGATAAATCTGAGCTGTCGCTGTTCATGATCGCCTGACAGCCTTCGAGCAAAGAGATCTGGAGATGAAAATCCTGGAGAATCTTGATAAGCGCCTCCTTCAGACCCGGTATTTCCAGCCCATCCTTGATACGTCGAATAAGCCTGATTGGACTAATTTCGACTCCAACATTCTCTAAAAGTCCACGAATGAAAGCTTGAAGATTGATGTTGAGACGACCTCGAATAATGCAAACTGGGGTCGCTTACTTGGTCTTGTCTCCGAATACTTGAGAAGATCTTCCCATAGATCATCATCACCCTGCTCTTTTGCAAATTCGATGGCCTGTCGAGATGATGCTAAGCATCTTCGATCGATAAAGGAGCCACACTTACTCGGTGGACATCACCAAGTCGTTCGATGATGAGCATTAATGCCTTCTTGTTGTTCCCCATCCTGCCCAACAGGAAAACCATTTCTGGTACTAGGTCTCTTTCCTGACACACATTATAGGCCTACAAAGAGTAGGTCAATATTCGAATATAAGACGGTATGATGTTGTCGAACCATCTCAAGGTTATAGTAATTGCTTGCACGCAAGAAGTCGATTAAGCGAGGTGTATCGTATTCCGCATACAGTTTCACCTGCACAGTCATTCAATTAGAGGAACTTGAGGGCAAGGTAAGACAATCAACCTGTGGGTCTGCAAAGTCTGAGACCAGATTTGGGTCCTTTTCCATTACCAATGCGTCGAGATAGAGGAAGAGGTAGTATGGACTACTCTCGAGCTGCTGTACGACGCGCCCGATCTAGAATCGGTGTAAGTCAGATGACACATTATTGATACGAGAACTGACAGGTATTGAGTGTATGTTGTCGACGAGAAGTGTGATCGCGTCGCTTCGTTTATCATCGAGCACTTGGCCATCGCTCTTGCGTTGCTTCCTGAGTTCGTCATCAAATTGTACCAGGAGTAAAACCTGATCTTGCACGTCGGTGAACAAGTTGTGTTCTCGAATGAGATCGAAGACATTTGGTCTTCGTAGCCTCAGGAAATAAGGCAAGGCTTTGCCGAATTGGCGATTTGCAGTGTACCTTCATGAAACAGGAATTGTAGGTAAACAATGAGGTGCGTCCGGCATTATAGATACATACAGGTCTGCCAGACATTCCATGAGGAGCTTAGAACTCGGGCTTGAAGATATCGTCGACGAGGTGGAGGCCGTCTTCTCTAACTCTGATCGAACAGCAACGATAACTGCATCAATGTTGTAGATCTCTCTTGGCCATTCTTTGATTGTTTTGAGGAGAGTCTACTACCGATGATCAAGCATTGGTCGATATCGACGAAGCGACCGTACCTCTCGATCATGTGTCAGGAAATGGGCTAGCATCATCTCATACACGACATGGTCCAAACGGGGAGTTTCAGTGGGAACATAAGGGATGATCGCCTGAAGCATGATAATTAATAATAATAAATGACAAAAAAACCACGATGAACATTCACATGAAGTTGATGCTTTTCTGCAAAGATGAAGATCCAATCTTCCCAGCGCTTTGGTTCTTGACCGCACACCTTTGGAGTCAGTTGTGCAGCTTTTACAAAGTCACCTGGTATGACGAAGTAGTGAGACAAGTATACAACATGACTGTAAAACTAACTAACCTTCGCTGGCGAGATGTTCAATGTATCGTTGCCCAATTTCAACTACACTCAAAGATGCCTCTTTTGCAACTTCGGGTGTCTCAGCCTCAATGACTTCTATGTCGTGCAATGCTTCTTCATAACGCTTTCGTTCAACGAGCCAGGCAACATGGTCCATTCGATCCCTCGGTTTGACAAGAACGAGATCTCTGGGACTCATGGCGACATAAGACCGTCCCTCATCTGAACCAGCATCGCCATCGAGAACATCACAAAGGGTATAATCATTGCATCCCCATAGATGGGAATCCGTGATGCTCAGCGCATCAGCTGCGAGCTCCTCGCCCGATCGGGAAATAATGCGAAGTTCAGGACGCTCAGCCGCTTTCCGCGCCTGTTTGGCACGGTCGTCCGTTCTTTCATCGGAGAAAGTATCTGAAGGGCTATAAGCGACGATAAGGAATGATGTCAAAGAGGGCGAGGATGGGGTTGAAGAGATGACAGAAGCGGAGTCACTAGCGAGGACCAACGCTCGGGATGGAGACGAGGTCGAAGCCGGGATTGGATGTGGTATGATCCCGGCTATCATGCAATCAAGCTGGAAGACGGCGGTGATTTCGACGATGAATGGAGGCAAGGTTGCATTGTTGGACGTCTTGGGTCTTGCCCGGATGCGTGCAACCTTGATACGATCTGCCCAAGCGATGAGTAGCGTCGAATCGTCCTGCCATTTGAGTGTGCACTTGAAAAGATCAGCTCTGGGGCTTTCTTCCGGTCGGTCGATGAACGTAATGCGTGTTTGTGAGACGTAGTCGTAGATCTTGACGCCCTAGTATGCTACGAGTTAAAAGGATATAATAAATACACAGAACATGCTTACAAGATCGTTCGCCCATGCAATAAACCTACTTCTCCATCGAACCTGCCATATTGGTCCTTCTGAAGAGTGCAATACGGTTTCCCTGTGACCCAGCCACCCTCTTTCGTACAAAACCAAATTCCCAGCAAGGCCACCGCATACGAATGATCGGGTGTTGCGTTTCGCAAAGTTGGGTTCAAGAGCCACTGTGCGCATCGGGCGCTTGAGATCGAACGAGTATGTTTCCGCCGCAGACATGGAACGAATGACGACCTGTCCTGGGGGGGGGGGGTCAAGCATAAGAACAATATGTAGGCGACTCTTTCGCTAACTCACCGTCCATGGATGCAGTAGCCACAAAGTCTGCAGTTGCATCCATCGAGATATCAATGACAGACGCCATATGAGGCTTGTACGACTTGATCCGTTTGCCAGTGAGGTCAAGAATATGCACGATGCCTGCATGAGTCCCAAGCGCCTGTAGAACGACGATATGAGACTAAGTTGGTCTGTGACTGCGGTGTCTGTACCATAAGCTTGTTTGCAACGACAAGTGCTGAGGCGGAATCTTTCTTAAGCAGGTCCGGTACTGCGCCCGAGATTCGTTCGTACTTGAGTGCTGGCTCGTCGTCATCCGAGTCGTCGTCCTCGCCATTATCCTCCTCCTCCTCCTCCTCCTCCTCCTCCCCTTCTTCTTCTTCTTCGTCTTCTTCTTCGTCTTCTTCGTCTTCGTCCTCGTCAGGAGATTCAGTCGTGTCAGGACAAATCATCCCCCGGTCATCTTTCTTGGTGAGCAATGCTGAGTCGTAGCTCGAAATGTCCTCTTTCTCGTGGATTCCATCGTTCGCCAAATCAGCTGAGGCCATCACATAGATGCCAGAATTGTAATGATCGAATATTAATGGTTCATTTGGCGAGTTCACAATAAGTAGATCGTGGGAATTGCGATGCTATATCGAACAAGCAGCAATTCAATTAATACACTCTGAGCTGGAGCCTTCTCCTCGAGCTAACCGGCACCTTACAGAGAAGATAACCAAGCATACTAAACTACAAATATCACAGAGATCATGACCAACCACGGACAGCGCCTCTTCCGCCACCATGACCACGCTCTTTCTCAATCACAAACATTGCGTCTCGCATAGTGACCAAAGTCCGAGTATCTTCCTCGTCCAGGGCTGTCGTCGGTGTTGCCGACTTTTTCGTCGACACGTAGGGGCGCGCCCAAGAACTAGCCGTCGTAGTCACAGCCACAGGCGTCGTAGTCACAGGCGTAGTCGTACTTCCGCTCAGATTAGGCGAGCTACTCGCAGCAACAGCAGTGGTGCTTGTGCTCGTCGTCGTGACAGCAGCCTTGCCCTTTGCCGGCGTGGTAGCCGCCGCCGCATTCGATGCATTCATCCACGCATACCTCCCACCCAACCCCGCCGCCTGCGTCGCAACAGCATTCGACATCTTCTTCCTAACATCCTCCGACATATTTCTCGCCGTGACACCCGGCCCTTCCTTTTTCCTCTTCTTCTTTGCTCCACCGTCTGCATCGTCAAATCCATCTGCGGACAGAGAGTTTGCGGTCCCATTCGCCTGCGCGGCGAGCGCAGCGGCATGTGCAGCTGCCATATCCTGCCTTTCTTTCCTCTCTCTCCGGATCCTCGTCTCATCTTCACGCTCGACCTTTTCTAGCGCCGCCAGCTGTTTCGCAGTATCGCTCCGCACTACGATGCTCCACATGGGCGAGTTGTCTTCGTATAACGAAGCAGGGCGGTCGAATTGCGTATCGTTGCGGTGGTGCGAGGCGGATATCATGGCTGTCACGAGGTCCTGCAACCGCGCACGGAGTGCGAGTGCCATGTAATTCGTTGAGTCGTCAGGGATTTTTGTGATTTTGTGCTGAGTGCTGATGGAGCGCATGGTGGTGCCGAGGATGCGTGTGTCAAATGAGGGTGTGGCGGGTTGCTTCCGTGAACGGTCCTCGAATGAGCGGTAGGTAGGCTGTTGTTCGTGTGTTCGTTGGAGAGTTTCTTCCTCGGCCTGCAACGCGTCTGAACAAGAAAATGAAACGAGAAGGGTACAAGACACACCCGTAGATCGACACCAGCACTACCGAGAGCATCATTTAGCTTGGAAATATCTGTGGTGTCTACGCTCGAGCTTGCTGCAGCTGGTGCGGGGGCTATGGGGCGATATGCGGCTGCTGTTGTCGTTGTAGCTTGGGCAGTGGCAGTGGCAGAGGCAGAGGCAGAGGCTTGCGCCTGCTGCGCGATTGCAGCGGCATAGGCACCGTAATTGTATGTTGCCTGGGGGTAGTGAGTTGCATATTGGTAGTGCTGGTACGGCGTTGTCCTGTATTTGAGACTCAACATAGTTTAGAGTCACGAAGATGTCTGTTTTACGTAGCATGTGCAGTCTGTTGCTGCAACGCGGGATCGATGGGTATTTCTGCGAATACACATTTCAGCGCGAGTCTGCTGGACAAAATAACGATCTTACGAGATGTCGTCGCCCACTGCGGTGCGGTGTACGTCGGCGCCGGCGTCGGCGCTGGCGTTGACGCTTCTGACTCTGTCTTCATGGCTTGTTGGGATTTAATCAAATCTATTATAGAACTTAAACAAGGCGCGTTTCTGCTGAAAAATACGAAACACGGCGAGATCGCTGTTGGCGTAGCAAAAGAGGGATGGAGTCAGTCACGTGCGGTTCGATCTTTCTCTCGACGTCGTTCCTCGTTGTCCACGATGGTGAACATTTCGACATCTTCGCGTTTGCAAGCCTACTGACTGTCTATTTCAGGCGGCTATATGCCAGTTCTTCCTACGTGGCAACTGCAAGTTCGGGACGAAATGCCGCAACTCTCACAACATGCCAGGTAAAATATCTCAGTACAATAGCACTCGGGTTATTGAGTCATTTCACAGGGGACTCTGGCATCAAGCCACCGTTTTCGTCAGCCAATTGAAAATTCACCTTGTTTGTATTGTCTGACGAGATATAAATATCAGGGAAGAAGTCCTTGCCAGCGATCTGACCCGGCTAAAAGAAAAGCCACTTTGGCCGCTATCAACCTACGCTCCTGCAAAACACGAGCCTAATCTCTTGGCTGGTTTGGACACGTCGCCAGAAGAGCTGCGATATCAGGCGTTCGTTAGCAATCAAGACGGGAAAGCCGCACAATATGTGAGTGCAGGCGATTATTATGACTCAAGTTCTTCTAACCGCCTTATTTAAGCCTGCGTATGAGAGCCAGAAGATTGCCGCCGCAGAGCAAGTCTACGAGGTGAGTGACTATCATTGTGCGTGTGAATAGCATCGTGGATCCTTGTCAGAACGCACGCAACAATTTGGACCAAGCCTACCAAACCGCGTTGAACCAGTGTGTCGCCGTCATGGTTCAAAAGATAGCAATCACGGGCAATGTCCCTAACGCTCCATCCTCATCCTCATCCTTTGGAGCACCCACACCTGCAGCAACATCGGCATTCGGCAACCCAAGCACAACCTCGGCATTCGGGCAGACCGCCTTTGGATCCAGCAACACCGCATCTGCCTTTGGCGGTAACAATAACGCTACGTCTGCCTTTGGCGGCAGCAACAACACAATCTCAGCGTTCTCGAACCCAGCGACTACAACATCTGCTTTTGGGACATCTGGTTTCGGCCAGCCCGCATTTGGTCAAACTTCGGCTCCAGGATCAAGTACGTCAGCCTTTGGACAGCCCTCAACTTTCGGGCAACCTGCAACCCAGACCGCATCTGCGTTTTCTAGCAACAACGTACAACAACAGACTACGTCCGCCTTCGGCCAACCATCCACATTTGGCCAGACCTCTGCTTTTGGTCAGGCTGCTCCGTCGTCAATTATCAAGCCCGCCAGTGGGGCATTCGGCGGTGGTGGGGGAGCCTTCTCTGCGTTTGCTGGCCAACCCTCCGCATTCGGTACAGGTGCAGTAACTTCGGTCTTTGGACAGGGTAATTTTGGAGCTCCAGCACCTAATCAGTCGACTTCTGCGTTTGGGAATCCAGCTCCAACCACATCAGCGTTTGGCAATTCTGCACCCGCCACATCAGCCCTCGTAAACCCCAACTCCGCTCCAGCTACATCTGCCTTTGGCAATCCTGCCCCCGCTACATCGGCATTCGGAAATCCAGCAGCCACCACCACCACCTCAGCGTTTGGCAATCCAGTGCCTGCCACTGCATCAGCATTTGGGAATCCAAACCCCGCCCTTCCCACCTCCGCGTTCGGTGTCTCATCCACATTTGGCACGCCTGCACCCACGACCACTTCAGCATTTGGGAATCCTAACCCCGCACCAGCCACATCAGCCTTCGGCAACGCAGCCGGAGGCACGGCTCCCGCATTCAATGCACTCTCACAGAACACCACGTTCGGTTCTGCATCGAACAATGCCCCCTCGAATCCATTCACCAGTTCCAACAACACCGTATCGTCCCCCTTCGCACCCGGAGGCGCCTCCTCATCCTCCAACTCCACATTCCCAGTACAACAAAGCACGTCTCAGCCCCCACTCTCCGCGTTCCCCATGGCCTCGCCGTCCACCTCTACCTCAGCCAAGACGGGCGGCGCACCGGATTTCGCCAACGCCAAGTCCCTATATCAGAAAGGCCTGACGCCGTATGATCAACTGCTCCCCGCGGATTATGTGCAGCGTATTCCGGAGACGGTGAGGAGTGCATTTCAGAGTCAAAAGTTTGGGTGGGGGGATATTCCGGAGTGGACGCCGCCTCTGGAGGTTCGGTGATTAGACCGTAGTAGTTATATCTGAGATTTGGTGTATAATATAACATTGTTGTACTTACTATTACTTTCGTTTATTATGATCAGTTTCAAGACGCCGAATGACATGTGCAGTTGCCATCCACTGCTGGCAGCCAATAGTGTTTCCCATGGAAATACTTAAAAAGAAACATGCTATCCCATTTCTTGAACGGGGAATACTTTCCTGAATGTAGACGTACTACAAATGCTTTGGCAATCCTCTTCTTCACATGTGGCAAAGTTCATTGTAAGCAAGTTGAAGTATCTTATGACGAATTGAACCAGAGTCCATCTGTATGATATCGTTTGCTCATTCTGCTGGCAGATTCCTTATCAATCGTTCAAGTTCATTGATGACGCAATTACTTAAGGGTGTTGCAAAGCACAAACTGATGTTGGAGAGTATATTATTAGACAATGCACTTCATTCCAGGGGAGTAAGTTTTCCATGGTAAGATACTCATATTCTGGCCAGAGCTCATCTGGACTGAGTGCTTTGACATCATCACTCCAAGGAGACATCTGACCGTGACCATGCAAGTACTTCAGAGTTGGGGAACAGAAAGGGAGAAAATAGGCACAACATATCCTGCCCTGAGGGAAATGGAATTCAGGATACATGTTTTCTGGGTCAATAGATGCTGTTGAATCACACCCTGCAGTGCAAAGCATGACCCACATGTACCCCTTACGGTGCTTCAGAACAAAAATAAGGTCAGCTTTGCTTTCAGGAGGGAAAACACAAAAGACTCCTGGGCATTTGTGATACAACCAAGCGAGTACATTATCAGCAGAAGGTGCCAAGTACCCAAGAGGAGGGGAATCGGGAAGAAGGGCAGACAGCATAACAATCATTTCTTTGATAATGCCAACATCATTTTTCTGCAAATTAATGAACTATGGTTGGGAACTTTCAACCTGCAGCCAGCCATGTGAAAGCAGTCAGACTGGTGAAAATATCGGAAAACAGATGATTGTCTGCAGTTGTGAAGATGTGGGCGAAGTATAAAGCAATTGCCAGCCCATGTCTGAGAAGCCTATATGGCAGTAAGCAGATCTCCTCAGTGTCTGCCAGATAGGGGAAAACAACTCTATTGTCCATACCTATATAGCAGTAAATGGATTTAGGTATGATATATCAGCCATGGAATGTAAAAATGTATGTAAAGCAAAAAAATGCTTACCTTGGTGTCTGCCAGATCAGGCTATTTCATATATTAGATCCTTCTAACTACAACTCAACTGTAATATATTAGGGCTTCTCATTTACAGGACACATGATTATGTGCCCCACAGGAGCAAATAGTTTGGGGCACCTGGTTTGTGCACTTGCTCCCTGAGGCAGTATTCTGTATGCTACCTTGTCATGACACCCTGGTGTTCAGAATGCTGCCACTGGTGTCATGCTACTCCCTGTGCTCTTCCTATGACTCAACCAGCCCCTCCAGCCCCTTCCCCGGATGCTTCAGGCCTACAGGATGAAGGCTGGAACTGGTTGCTTACTCTAGAGACCTAGGTGCAATCTGTTCAAGCTTCCCTTGCCCTCCACACCTCCAAACTCTTCAGTTGATGCAAATTTACTGATGCTATCTCCCACTCCCTTCAGGCAATCCTGGAGCACCTCCCCCAAGCTCCTATTGCTGTTTCAGCACCCTCTACATCTCCTCCAACATTGCTGCCAACCCATTTAGAGGCTATGACAATGCCTTGCTTTAAAATACCTTGCCCTGCACTCCCTGATGCTTACAATGAGGCCCACACAACTGGGGAGCAATTCCTGTGGTCCTGTATCACCTACACTTAGCTGAGCAGCAAGGCCTTTGCCTCTGACTTGCTTAAGATTGCCTGGTCCTCTCCTGGGTCCTTTTCTACATGAAGGCCTCCACTTGTGCACTGCAAGTGTTTCAAAGGACTGGAGGTGTGAGGAGTTTTGCAAGTTGGGATGAGTTTGAATGCAAATTCTGTGCTGAGTTATTTCCTCTTGACCCTGCTGAGACTGCTGCCCTCTTCCTTTGTGACCATGATCAATATGGTCAAGGGAAGTGGTCCCTAGATGAGTACATCAATTGATTCTGAGCCCTTCTGGATATCCAGATGGCTTACAACTCTGCAGCACCTTCTATGATGGCCTCCACCCCTCTCTCATGGATCAAATCAATAATATGCAGAAGGACAGTCTGTTGACAAGCACATTGAGACTTGGTACAAGGTAGCTTGTGATCAGTGGCAGCTCATGGAACTGAAATGTGAGCTAAATTGGGGGCCACATTCTCTTTCCTCCTTGTATCCATTCCCTGCCCATTGCTCAGGCCCAGTCCTCCCTATGCTCAAGGTGGGTTTATTCCCTAAACATAACCCTTCCATCCATGCCCTGTGATGTGCTCCTATGTCACCTGATCATGTGTGATCAGATAGAGTAGCTGGCAGTAGGAAGGTAATGTGTGAGGATGAGTCAGTAAATGTCCAGGAAAGCTAGAGCACAAAAAAAGGTGTGAAGTGGAAAATGGTTGCTAGAGTGTGCCACTAGTCAGTAGCATGGATTTGCTAGAATGTAAAGAGGGGTGACCCAACAAAACAAGAGGGAAGGTTGCTACAAGTGGTTGGATAAGGAAATCACCAAGGTAATGGGGAAGAGTTACTAAGAGAAAGTGGAGGAAGTTGCTAGGGTTTACTGGAGGGTTCAAACTAGTCACTAGCCATAGATGCTAACATCACTAATAAAAAGATGAGGATGACACCCATAGATGGTGTACACACCTATACCAAAAGCTAGGTTGTCAAGGCTTGTTGCTAAGCTGTTAACAATGATGAGAAAGAGAGATGTGAGCAAAGTCTGGAGTCTGAGAGTTAAGGGAACCTCAAAGCTGTACTGTGGGGGGGTACATATTCTCTGTTTTTGCTAGGTATGTACAAGGGGTATTTATACAATTTGTAAGTGTAGTAGTCAGCAATAAAAGTAGTTGCTGCCAGCAACAGTGTCTGTCTGTAAGGGTGACCTCTGGGAGCAATGGCTAAATCACACAGCTAGCAGAGGGGTTGCCAAAGTATATTAGATATGTAATTGACAATACAAATAGTAGACTAATCACCTAGCAGAGGGGAATCTGAAGAGAACAAGTCTAAGGATTCCCTCTGCTTGGTGCAATGCATCAATGGGCAGCAGAGGCATGGGAACAGCTGTGTAGGTGACCAGAGATGGCTGAAATGCTCAACAAGAGATCACAGAAAGTTCTGGGATTCTCTGGAGATCTCTGGGGACCTGTAGAATGCCTGGGAGCCATCAAACAAGGCTCAGGGGAGCAGAACTGGGGGAGTGTGAGGGTGACCTCTGGAAGCTGTGGCTGAGTCACACAACTGGCAAAGGGAGAACCAAAGTCTATTCAGCACTGTACAAGGGTCTATGAACATAACTACTCACCTAGCAGAGGGAGATCCAAAGAAAACAAGTCTAAGGAGCTCTCTGGCCAGGTGTGATGCTTCAGGAAAACTTCTGACCCTAACCCCAAGGTGCAAACTCCGGAAATTGCCATAACTCTGGAGATTGTACTGAAAATGGAAATCCATTGTAAATGGCCTCGATCTCCAGACTCACAGCACATGACCACATAAAAATAGAACCAAAAGATAGCCCTTGGGTGAAAGTATTTGTCCCCAGAAGATGGGAGGATGGCAATGAAAGGGAGGCTTGGAACAGGGAAAACAAACCAGAGGGTCTGGTATGAGCAGTCTCCTGACAGGAAGGAAAGTTAGTGTTGAACAGGGGCAGAGGTCAGAAAGGGTAGTCCCCTGACATCACTCCCCCTCTAGTGTGCAGCATCTCAATGCATGGGGTAGAAAAAGTTCCAGATTGCCTGGTCTGCTGGTGGGAGGGGATAAATTCCTTAGATGGCTTGGGGCATGTCTGGGTGCCATCAGTGGAACTCCCTGACCAGTCTGGGCATGTGCATGGTCTTCTGGAGTTTCCAGGAGATGTCCTTGATTCTGTAGCCTTTTCACTTCACCTTGTACTGTAGTCTCTACTGGAATAGATGGCTGTCCAGGATCTCTTACACCTTGTACTCCTCACTATTATTGACCACCACTGGAGGAGGCAGAGGTGTTGGGTGTCATCCCAGGATAGGGTCTGCTGGGGCTGGAGCCTGTTTGACCATGTTGAAGACTGGATGGAGCTGATGCATTTCCATGGGGGGCTGCAGTTGATAAGCCAGGGGCTCTACCTGCTATTCTACCATAAAGGGTCCTAATTATTGGTGCAAGGGCTTCTTCAATGGCTGGGCAGTCATAATATTGGAGGCATCTAGGTAGACTTGATCTCTGGGCTTTTACTTGGGTGCTGGGGTCCTTCTGCAGCCATGGTACTGTGCCATGTTGTCCTTCACCTTTGCCAGCACTGCCAGGGCTTCCTCCTGTGTGATCTTCATCTGGTCCATGAACTCATTCATGGCTTTGTTCTCCAGAGGTTGGGCCTGGGGTTTAAAGCCCATGCATGGGTGATATCCAATGTCCAGGAAGAAGGGTGAGAACTGGGTGGCTGCATGAACATGGTTGTTATACTGGAACTCAGCATTGGGGAGGAGTTTGTCCCAGTTGTCCTGGCACTTGTTGCAGAAAAGATGGAGGTATTGTTCAAGCTCCTGGTTCATGTGTCTGGTCTGGCCATTAGATTGTGAGTGGTAGGCAGTGGAGGTGTGAAGCTTCATGTTGAGTAGTTGGTAGAGCTCCTGGGTGAAGTCCACCACAAATTGCAGACTTTAGTCAGATATATAGGCATCAGAGAGGCCATGCAATTTCCAGACATTCTTCCAGTACAGGTTAGTGGTGCCCATGGCAGAGCAAGTGGTGTGAGTAGGAATAAAGTGTGCTTGCTTGCCACAGAGGTCCACTACTACCATGATGGTGTCATAGCCATGGGCATCAGGGAGTTCTATGATGAAGTCCACTGAGGCAACACTCCATCACTCTGTGGGGATAGGCAGGGGGTGCAGCTGACTGGAGGGGAGGCAGTGTTGGGGCTTGGTCTGGAGACAGAGATTGCATGTACTAGTGTAGGATCCAATATACCAGAACATCTGGGGCCACCAATAGTTCTGGGACACCAGCTCTAACATTTTCCACTGGCTGGGGTGTCCTGCAATCTGGGAGTTGTGGTGTTGCTCTACAATCCTCTAGTGGAAGTCTGGGTCATTGGGCACATAAATACAATCCTAGAAGGTTGGGAGTCCATTGTAGAGGGCCCATTCATCTGCACAGATGACTTGACACTGGTGATACATCTGGACTTGAGTACCCTGGCTGCCTAAGCAACTAGTTCCCCTTGTAGACTATCCCAGTTCCCCTGCCTGATGTCCTGGAGGATCTCCACCTCCACCCCCTTGATGGCTAGGCCTTCCATGGCTCAGATCATGAACAACTTGGGTCAGAGGAGCACAATGTTACTGTTATCATCTCCCCCAGTGCCATGGTCTGCTCTCCAGGACAGAGCATCTGGCTTCTCCATGCTCTGGCCCAGCTTGTGGTACAGCAAGAAGTCAAAGTTGGCTAAGTAGAGGGACCACCAGGCCTGTCAGCAATTGAGCTTCTTGGCTATCTGGAAATACTTGAGGTTCTTGTGATCCATCTATAGTTTGAACTTATGCTGTGTGCCTTCCAGGAAATGCCACCACTCCTTGATGGACTGGATGATGGCCAGCATCTCCTTGTCATGGATTTTGTAGTTGCACTTGACTGCATTCAAACTCTTTGAGTAGAAGGCCACCAGGTGCTACTTTCTGTTTATCCAGGATTGTTATGACAGAACAGCTCCAGTGGTGAAGTTGGAGCTGTTGGCTTCCACCCAGAAGGGGGAGGATGGGTCCAGAGGTGATGGTGCACTTGAGATTGTTGAAGGCCATCTGCTCTGGGGGTTGTCATCTCCAGGCAGCATCCTTGGTGGTGAGGTCAACAGTGGTCAGGCATGATGGGAGAAATCCTGGATGAACCTCCAGTAGAAGTTAGTGGAACCTAAAAATGCCTGCACTTCTTTCCTGATCTTAGGCTCCAGCCACTCTGCAACACCTGCCACCTTCACCAGGTCCATCTTTGCAGCTTCATGCAAGATGATCAACCTGAGGTACTCAATCCCAGTTTGCTCAAACTCACACTTCTGGCTTGAGATAGAGTTGATGAAGGTAGAGGTGTTCCAAGACAATGCATGTGACCTGGCAGTGCTCCTCTAGCATTTAAGTGTAAATGAGGATGTTGTTATCAGAGAACTGCCCATACTGGACCCCTAGTTTTTTTCCTTTGTTCCAAGCCCATCTTTCATTGCCATCCTCCTATCTTCTGATGACAAATACTTTTGACCCATGGCTACCTTTTGGTTATATTTTCACATGGTTACATGCCATGAGTCCAGAGATTGGGGCCATTTACAATGGATTTTTATTTTTGGTACAATCTCCGGAGTTATGGCAATTTCCGGAGTTTGCACCTTGGGGTTAGGGTTAGAAGTTTTTCTGAAGTGTCACACCTGGCCAGGGAGCTCCTTAGACTTGTTCTCTTTGGATCTCCCTCTGCCAGGTGAGTAGTTATGTCTATAGACCATTGTATAGTACTGAATAGACTTTGGATCTTGCTCTGCCAGTTGTGTAACTTAGCCACAACCTTCAGAGGTCGCCCTTACAGTTGTCAAGGTATATGCACACTACATCTTCAGCTATCAGGTCCTAGAAGATGTTGTTCATCATTGTCTGGAAGGTGGCAGGGCTGTTGGTGAGTCCAAAGAACATGACAAGAGGTTTGAACAATCCTTGGTTGGTCTGGAAGGTGGCCTTCCACTCATCTCCCTCCTGGATCTGTACATTGTTGTAGCCCCACCAGACATCCAATTTTGTAAAGTACCACATACTCTGGAGATTGTTGATGAGCTTGGAGATGAGAGGGAGGGGGTAGCAGTTCTTCACCATCATAGCATTAAGCACCTGGTAGTCCTGGACCAGTCAGAGGGAGCCATCCTTCTTCTTGATGAAGAAGACTGGTGAAGCCATTGGTGATTTGGAGGGGCAGATGCAACTGGGGGCCAGGTTCTCCTGTAGGAAGGCATTAAGTTTGTCTTGCTCCTTTAGCACCAGTGGGTAGACCTTACAGCTTGTGGGCTTAGAGTCCAGCATTCATTCAATGGCATGGTCCCACTGCTTGTGCTCTGGAAGTGAGTTGAAAGAGGCCTTGGAGAACACATCCTTGAACATGTAAAGATATGGAGGTACAATGTCCCAGAGCTTCCAAGACATGGAGTTTACTGTAAATGCCTGGGCCAGCCACTGAGAGGTGGTCTAGCTGGCCTGGTTCTCCATAATAAAGGGTGGGGGGCATAGGGTCATGGCATATATCCAATCTCCAATCTCCATTGCTTCATCCAGGGATTCTGGGTTGCATGAGTCACAGAACTCCCCTGACAGATCCTCCTCCAGGGCCCTGCCACCACTCTGGTCATCCTCATAAAGGGCCTCTTTGTGAGGAAATGCCCAGGGCAGGGAGTCCAGAAAATCTAAATCTGTGAAGGGAAAATGGCCTGCATGGCAAGCCTGAATGGCCATGTGCTCTTGAATCTCAGCCCAGCACTGCTCCTTGACCTCAGTGGCACAGGTAGTGCAACTCTGGGAGCATTGGCTCATGGCCACCTTGCCCCAGGCCCAGTCTACTTCAGGGTTGTGCTCCCAAAGCCAGGTAAACCTGAGGATTATGTTCTGCTTGCCTATGCTGGTGATGGTGAAGATGGCTTGCTCTGCATGGTTCTGGTAGCAGAGGATGAGATCAACCATAGAGTTGATGGCCCTGGCCTTATTGGGCATTCCATCAATATTGAACACCAGAATAGGCTGGAACAGTGGCTGCATGGTCAGGCAGTGGCACTTGATGAACTCCAAGTCCAGGAACAACCCTGTGGCACCACTATTTAGGAGGGCAGTGACTCCATGGGCCTGCTGGGTGTCTGTGGTCTCAATCTTCACATCAAGGCACAAGGAGTTTGCCAAGGGGTTTGCAGCTACCACATACCACTAGGGCAATTAGTGTTTCCAGGCAGGGTGGCATGGATGAGGCCTGTAAGGGCAACCTCCAGAAGTGACAGCTAAATCACACAGCTGGCAGAGGGGAATCCAAAGTATATCAGAAACAGTAATTGACAATACAAATGGTAACTAATCACCTAGCAGAGGGGAATTCAAAGAGAACAAGTCTAAGAATCCCCACTGCTTGGTGCAGTGCATTAGGAGTAAGCAGAGGCATGGGAACAACTGTGTAAGTGATTAGAGTTAGCTGAAGTATGCAACAATGGATCATGGAAAGTTCCAGGGGTCTCTGAAGATCTCCAGGGACCTGTAGAATGCTCTGGAGTTGTCAAATGAGCCTTAGGGAAGCAGAAATGGGCAAGGTGGGTTGGTGTTGGACAGGGGCAGAGGTTGGAAAAGGGTAGTCCCCTGACATCACCCCCCCTCTAGCATGTGATGCCTTGACATGCAGAGTAGAAAAAGTTCCAGATTGCCTGGTCTGCTGGGGGGAGGGGATATACCCCTCTGATGGCTTGTGGCACATCCAGATGTTGTCAGTGGAACTTCCTGACCAGTCTGGGTGCATGCACATTCTCCCAAGGTTCCCAGGAAATATCCTCAACTCTGTAGCCTTTCCACTTCACCTTGTACTGTAGTCCCCACTAGAATAGATGGCTGTCCAGGATCTCTTGCACCTTGTACTCCTCACTGTTGTTGACCACCACTGGAGGAGGCAGAGGTGTTGGGTGTCATCCCAAGATAGGGTCTGCTGGGGCTGGAGCCAGTTTGACCATGTTAAAAACTGGATGGAGCTGGTGCATTCTCATGGGGAGCCAGAGTTGATAAGCTAGGGGCCCTACCTGCCATTCTACCATGAAGGGTCCTAATTACCAGTGTGAGAGCTTCTTTGATAGCTGGGTAGTCATAATATTGGAGGCATCTAGGTAGACTTGATCTCTGGGCTTGTACTGGAGTGCTGGGGTCCTTCCATGGTCATAGTACCATGCCATGTTGTCCTTTGCCTTTGCCAGCACTGCCTGGGCTTCCTCCTGCCAGTCCATAAACTCATTCACAGTGTCATTCTCCAAAAGTTGGGCCCAGAGTTTGAAGCCCATGTGTGGGTAACATCTAGTGTCCAAGAAGAAGGGTGAATACTGGGTGGCTGCATGAACATAGTTGTTGTACTGGAACTTGTTGTTAGGGAGGAGCTTGTCCCAGTCATTCTGGTGCTTGTTGCAGAAGAGGCAAAGGTATTGTTTGAGCTTCACTTGGTCTGGCCATCAGACTGTGGGTGGTAGGTGGTGGAGGTGTGCAGCTTCACATTGGTAGAGCTCCCAAGTGAAGTCCACCATGAATTGTGGGCCCCAGTTAGATATAGGCATCAGAGAGGCCATGGAACTTCTAGACATTCCTCCAGTATAGGTTGGTGGCACCCATGGCAGAGGAAGTGGTATGAGTGGGGATGAAATGTGCTTGCTTGCCATAGAGGTCCACTACTACCATGATGGTGTCATAGCTGTAGGTGTCAGGGAGTTTTACAATGAAGTCTACCAAGGCAACATTCCATTGCTCTACAGGAATTGGCAGGGGGTGCAGCTGGCTGGAAGGAAGGTGGCATTGGAGCTTGGTCTAGAGACAGAGATCACATGTACTAGTGTAGGATCCAATATACTGGGACATCTAGGGCCACTGGTAGTTCCAGGACACCAGCTCTAGTGTTTTCCACCAGATGGAGTATCCTGCAATTTGGGAGCCAGGGTGTTGCTCTATGATCCTCTGGCAGAGCTCCAGGCTGTTAGGCATGTAGATACAATCCTGGAAGGTCAGGAGTCTGTCATGGAGGGCCCATTGGTCTACACAGACTGACTTGACACTGGTGGTGCATCTAGACTTGAGTGCCTGGGCTGCCTGAGCAACAAGTTCCTCCTGCAGACCATCCCAATTGCCTTGTCAGATGTCCTGGAGGATCTCCACCTCTGACCCCTCTATGGCTAGGCCTTCCATGGCTCAGATTGCAAACAATTTGGGCCAGAGGAGCATGATGTTACTGTTGTCATCTCCCCTGGTGCTGTGGTCTGCTCCCTAGGACAGGGCATCCAGCTTCCCCATACTCTGGCCTGGCTTGTGGTGCAGCAAGAAGTCAAAGTTGGCTAGATAGAGGGACCACTGGGCCTGTTGGTGATTAAGCCTCTTGGCTGTCCAGAAATACTTGAGGTTCTTGTGATCTGTCCAGACTTTGAACTTATGCCATGCACCCTCTAGGAAATGCTGCAATTTCTCAAAGGACTGGATGATGGCCAGTATCTCCTTGTCATGGATTTCATAGTTGCATTTGACTGTGTTCAGACTCTTTGAGTAGAAGGCCACCAGATGCCACTTTCCATCCTCCCAGGATTGTTGCAACAGAACAGCTTTCATGGCAAAGTTGGAGCAGTCAGCTTCCACCCAGAAGGGGGAGTCATTATCTAGAAAGAGGAGGACAGGTCTGGAGGTAATGGCACACTTGAGATTGTCAAAAGCTGTCTGCTCTGGGGACTGCCATCCAGGTGGCATCCTTAGCAGTGAGGTCAAACAATAGTCAGAATGATAGGAGAAATCCTGGATGAACCTCTAGTAGAAGTTGGAGAATCCCAAGAAGGCCTGCACTTCCTTCTTGTTCTTGGACTCTGGCCACTCCACCACACCTGCCACCTTCACTGGATCCATCTCTGCAGCTTCATGCAAGATGATCAACCTAAGGGTACTCAATCCCAGTTTGCTCAAACTCACACTTCTCTGGTTTGAGGTAGAGTTAGTGAAGGTGGAGGCATTCCAAGATGATGTGTGTGACCTGGCAGTGCTCCTCTAGTGTTTTAGTGTAAATGAGGATGTTGTCAAGGTATACACACACTATGCCTTCAGCTATCAGGTCCTGGAAGATGTTGTTCATCATCATCTAGAAGATGGCAGGGCTGTTGATGAGTCTAAAGAACATGATGAGAGGTTTGAATAATCCCTGGTTGGTCTGGAAGGTGGCCTTCCACTCATCTCCCTCTTGGATCCATACATTGTTGTAGCCCCCCTGAACATCCAATTTGGTGAAGTACCACACACTCCAGAGATTGTTGATGAGCTCAGAGGTGAGAGGGAGGGGGTAGTGGTTCTTCACTATCATGGTGTTAAGTGGACCAGTTGGAGGGAGTCATCTTGCTTCTTGATAAAGAAGACTGGAGAGGTCATTGGGGATTTGGAGAGGTGGATGCAACTGGAGACTAAGTTCTCCTGTAGGAAGGCATCAAGTTCATCCTGCTCCTTTGGCACCAGTGGGTAAACCTTACAGCTTATGGGCTTGGAGTCTAGTATTAATTTGATGGCATGGTCCCACTGTTTGTGCTCTGGAAGTGAGTCAAATGAGGCCTTGGAGAACACATCCTTGAATGTGTGGAAATATGGGGGTATGATGTCCCAGAGCTTCTGGGATGTGGAGTTAGCTGCAAAGGCCTGGGCCAGCCACTGAGAGATGGTCTGGCTGGCCTGGATCTTGGCAATAAAGGGTGAGGAGCATAAGGTGGTGGTATATATCTGATCTTCAGTCTCCACTGCTTTGTCCAAGGGGCTTCAAGTCATGCAAACTGCAAAACTCCCCTAACAGATCCTCCTCTGGGGCCCTACCACCACTCTGGTTGTCCTCATAAAGGGCCTCTCTATGAGGAAATGCCAAGGGTGGGGGGTCCAAAAGATCCAGATCTGTGAAGGGGAGATGGCCTACATGGCAAGCCCAAATGGCCATGCACTCTTGAATTGCAGCCTGACACTGTTTCCTGACCTCAGTAGTGCAGGTGGCACACCTTCAGAGACATCAGCTCATGGTCACCTTGCCTCAGGCCCAGTCCACTTTGGGGTTGTACTCCTGAAGCCAGGTGAATCTGAGGATCATGTCCTGCTTACCTAAGCTGGTGACAGTGACAGCTGCAGGAGAAGCTCCTCCTGCTCCATCATGTGCCAGGGGAGCAGGGGCAGGGTACTGGAGAGTGGAGATGGGGGCAGGGCAGTGAGTTGGGTGCATGTGACATAGCTCCCATTAAATCTCTATGAGCTACTACTGATCTCAGGCCACTCTGTACCAGGAGGCAATCTGCTCATTGTCTGGGTAGCTCTCAGTGAGGTTGTCAATGCATTCCAGCAACATGGAGTGCAAGCAATCCTAGTATGTGAGGCACAGTTGGAGGTCAATGAGGTAGGCTGCTCACTCAACTAGTGCCTGGAAGGAGTCAATATACTTGTCCAGCATCTGCTTCCCTTGCCTATACTGTTCCCAGTCATATAGCACTAAGGCAGCAGTTTTGGTGGGGTTGATTGAAAAGAACTCTGCCTGGAAGTCCTTTTTGAAGGCTGCCCAATCTGTGAAACTCCTAACACCTCTGGGGCATTGGAACACCCATAGTGCCTGGAGGGACTGAGAGATGAGTTTGGTGGTTTGGCAGAGGATGGAGAGTTTGGTTGTGTGATGTATGAGAAAAGATTGAGTCAATTGCATCTAGTTTTCTAGGTGTAGCAACACAGTCCACTCTGCATAGTTCCAGTAGCAGAGGATGAGGTTGACCACGGAGTTTGGGCATTCCATCAATGTTGAACACTGGAATAGGCTGGGACAGCAGCTGCATGGTCAGGCAGTGGTGCCAGACAAACTCTAAGTCTAGGAACAACTCCATGGTGCCACTATCTAGGAGGGCAGTGACTCCACAGGCCTGCTGGGTGTCTGTGGTCTTAATTTCTATGTTGAAGCACAGGGAATTTGCTGAGGGGTTTGCAGCTATTATGTACTGCTAGAGCAATTGGGGTTCTCATGTGGGGTAGCCTGGATGAAGTCTGCCCAGCATCAGTGGGCCTGACTTGGAGTGGTGTTTGTACATCTGGAGGGGAGTACTGAGGTTCTGTTGTCTTAGGGTCATCAATATCAATGGAAGCAATTTCATTTTCTATTGACAGACATGCAAACCAGTTAGTATTTGGTGATGGAGGCATACATCTCATCTGCCACTTAACTAAAAATTCTTCTCCAGACCTGGGAGGGGGGTGCAAGTGCTGCTCTCCTCTAGGGCCAGCTCTGGTGCCAGCTCATCTAGTGAATGGTCTCTGGCTGCATCCTTCATGGCCAAGGTAAGTCCAGGCCTTATCCTGTGGGGCTAGGGCCTCTAAGGGAGTATCTAGATTGGCCAGTTGAGACATAGAATTTTTCAGATGCTTAAGCCTGATGGGGAAGTGATGGATAGTGGCTTGAAGATTCCATGCAGGCTATGAGGGGCTTCCAGACCAGGATAAGAGATTTGTTCTGCTGTAAGGGCAACCTCTGGGAGCAATGGCCAAATCATGCAGCTAGCAGAGGGGAGTCCAAAGTATATTAGAAACAGTAATTGACAATACAAATGGTAACTGATCACCTAGCAGAGGGAAATCCAAAGAGAACAGGTCTAAGGATCTCTGCTGCTTGGTGTGGCACATTAGGGGGTGGCAGAGGCATAGGAACAGCTGTGTAGGTGACTGGAGTTAGCTGAAGTATGCAACAATGGATCATGGAAAGTTCCAGGGGTCTACAGAGATCTCTGGGAACCTGTAAAACACCCCAGAGGCATCAAATGAGCCTTGGGGAAGTGGAAACAGGCAAGAACAGTTGGAGTTGGACAGGGGTGGAGGTCAGAAAAGGGTAGTCCCCTGACAGGGCCAAACAAGCATTAGGGAGCTTGGCTTGGAATCTGGAATTGGCATTTGTATGTCTGTGGGGGGGTATTGAGGTTCTTTTGTCTTAGGGCCATTGATATTGAGGGAAGCAATTTCATTTTCTATTGACAGACAACTGAACTGGTTAGTACTTGGCAACAGAGGTGTACATCTCATCTGCTGCTTGACTAAAAAAACTCCTCCAGATCTGGGAGGGGGGCACAAGTGCTGCTCTTATCCAGGGCCAACTCTGGTGCTGGCTTGTCTGGTGAGGGATCTCTGGCAGCATCCTTTATGGCCAACAGCTGCAGGAGGAGCTCCTCCTGCTCTGCTGTAGTGAGGTAATGTACCTCAAGACTCAACAGGCAGTGCTGTGCAAAGTGCCTGGGTTTCTGGCATCTCTGGAACAGTAGCAGCATAGAGTGGTACTGTTGGGTGGCATCAATGTCCATGGAAATGCCTGGCAGTAAGGGTTGCAGTGTGGGTAAACTTGACAGTGAGGGTTGTGGGGTGGAGGTGGCCAGAGCAGAGGAAGGTGCTGGGAGTGCAGGAGTGGGGTACTAGAAGGTGGTGATGGGGGCAAGGCAGTGAGTTAGGTGCATGTGGCATAGTTCTTGTCAAATCTCCATGAGCTGCCACTGATCCCAGGCCACCTTATACCAGGAGGCAATCTACTCATCATCCAGGCAGCCATCAGTGAGGTTGTCAATGCATTCCAGTAGTGCAGAGTGCAAGCCATCCCAGAATGTGAGGCACAGTTGGAGGCCATTAGGGTAGGCTGCTTGCTCAACTAGTGCCTGGAAGGAGTCAATATACTCATCCAGCATCTGTTTCCCTTGCCTGTACTGTTCTTGGTTGCATAGTGCTAAGGTGGCAGTTTTGGTGGGGTTGATTAGGAAGAACTCTGCCCAGAAGTCCTTATCAAAGGCTGCCCAATCTGTGAAACTCCTGACACCTGCAGGGCATTGAAACATCCATAGCATGTAGGTGGAGGCATGTCCCATCTTTATTTATGTATGACAAAACCAAGGCTATTTTCAGCACATTGGAGTCAAAGGCATTCCTACTGAGATGGATGTAGGTGAGGCAAGACTGGAGAAAACACTCTCTGCTGGAGTGATTGCTGTCATACATGTCTGAGAGCATGGGACAGGGGATCCATGCCTGGAGAGCTACCAGAGCTGCTGGGAAGGCTGCAGGAGCTGCCAGGGGTGTTTTTGTGGCTGGGGGTGGTGTGGAGGTAGGGGTCAGATGCTCTAGTAGTGCCTGGAGGGACTGGGAGATGAGTTCAGTAGTTTGGCAAAGGATGGAGAGTTCAGTCATGTGATGTGTGATGGAAGATTGGGTCAATTGCACCTGGTTCTCTAGGTGTAGCAGGTGAGTCCAGGCATTGTCCTGAGGGGCCAGGGCCTCTGAGGGAGTATTTGAATTGGCAAGCTGAGACATAGAATTTTGCAGGTGCTTAAGCCTAGTAGAGAGGCAACAGATAGGGGCTTGGAGATTCTGTGCAGGCTATGAGGGGCTTCTGGACCAGGATAGGAGACTTGTTCTGCTGTAAGGGTGACCTCCAGGAGCAACAGCTAAATTACACAGCTAGCAGAGGGGAATACAAAGTATATTAGCTATGTAATAGACAATACAAATAGTAGACTAATCACCTAGCAGAGGGGAATTAGAAGAGAACAAGTCTAAAGATCCCTTCTGCTTGGTGCAGTGCATCAATGGGTGGTGGAGGCATGGGAATGGCTGTGTAGGTGACTGGAGATGGCCAAAGTGCTCAACAAGAGATCATGGAAAGTTCTGGGGTTCTCTGGAGATCTCCAGGAACCTGTAGAATGCCTGGGAGCTGTCAAACAAGCCTTGGAGGAGCAGAACTGCAGGAGGAGAGTTGGTATCAGACAGGGGTGGAGGTCAGAAAGCATAGTCCCCTGACACTGTCAGTATGTGCATGCTAGGTGCTAATACAGTTTCCAAGGATATGTATGCAATGTTAAAACTGCATAATATCTATCAAATATAAAAGAAATCATACCACACATCAGAGTCTGAAGTGTAAACACTGTTCAGATACATTGGTTAAGCAAGACAAGAAAAATGGAAATGAAGGTCATGTGTTTTTGAGTGTCTGATTTTTGAAAGGCAGAAGTCTCTTTGTTGCTATATGATAATGCTAGCAACCATTGGTAAGAAAGGTCTCAACCAAGTGCTTCTAGGTCTCAGGCCTAGGCTTTCACATGATGGGGCTATGTCAGAGTTAGGTGCTGCATCAGATAAGATAACCAGAGATGGTGGTAACAGTGCTCAGCAACAAGTGGGTTTTATCATCCTCCCCTAGGTTGAAATTTTGACTGTCCTCAGTCAACTAAAATCCCATGATTGCTGAGGTGGCCTGTGCACAGAATGATAAAACTATAAAAGTGTGTTGATTAACTTTTTTCCATGGCATGTGCTTCATTAGCAACCAAATCCAAGCTAGCAGTCACTACTTTTTTTAAGACTTAGTTGCAATGGTTTAAAACTGCTGGGAGTGGTGTGGTATGAGTGGAGCTAGCAACTGTTGACAAGGAGTGGTCACCAGCTCTACAAGCAGTATAAGGGGGAGGACTGGATAAGGGAGTTCAACCAACACTTTGTAAGTCTTCTTTTCTTCTTTCATAGTGACATCATTAATGCTTTTGCTAAGCTCCTGCCCTGGTATTGCTAGAGTTCTTGCTGGAGGATCTGGAGGCTGGAATGGCAGTGAGTGGTGGCAATGTCACTAGGACTAGCAACATTGCTCAGGTAACTTTTAAGTCTCAATGATCAATTTTTCTTCCAGCACCCTCCACATGATCTGGTAATAGCAACTGGGGCTAGGCATAGTGGGGGTTGTGGGGACATTGAGGCTGGCCCCTCCACTTTCAAGCATGCAGTTGGCAGCATTGCTAAGGAGCCAGCAATGTTACCAAGATGATCCAGGGCTCCAAAGGGGAAGGGGAAGGGAAAGGCAAGGGAGGAAGGCAAGGATAATGATTTCAAGGTAAGTTTCTTTGTCACTAGTCCTTTACCAATGTTCACTAATGTGTCAACAGGAACCTGTATAAGACATGTATAAGACATGTTTACCAACAAGGAGCTCATACAGCTGCTTCAGTGGAGAAGAGAGGGCACAGTTGTGGATATGGGAATGGATGGCAGGGTGGTGTTGGAGAAGGTGAAGGGGAAGACCACAGTGTCACTAGAGGAGAGGATGGCCTTCAAGGCTAGCCAGGGAGTGGTAAGTCATAATGACTGTCACTATTAATCTTTGCTAACTTGTCACTTAGTGTGACAACTGCTGGTTGTATAACAACTCAGAAGGCTGCTGGTGCCCTGCAGAGACCCAACCTTGTTTTAGATGTGACAGCACTTGAAAAGGCTGTTCATATCACAGTTGGTTGGCTCAAGGACAAGAAGGCAAGTTTGTTGCTAGAATAAAGACTAGAGCAGCATTGGTGAGGCAGGTGAGTGTCAGGGGACTTCCTTTTTCTGACCTCCATCCCTGACCAACACCAACTCACCATGACCAATTCCACTCTGCTAAGGCTTGTTTGACATCTTTGGGGCATTCTACAAATTCCCAGAAATCTCCAGAGACTCCCAGAACTTGCTGTAATCCCTCAGCAAGCACTTTTGGTCACTTCCAGTCATCTATACAGTCATTCCCATGCCTCCACCACCTGCTGATGCACTACACTGAGCAGCAGGAATCCTTAGACTTGTTCTCTTTGGATTCCCCTCTGCTAGGTGATTAGTTACTATTTGTATCA
>JAGGAV010007916.1:0-30742 GCA_017657295.1 Termitomyces sp. DKA64 | reverse complement strand
TCAGCCTTGATGAGTCATATGCATGGACCTTACTCAGCATTGATTATTGTTAGTCATACTCCATTACATACCAGGGCTCACTTAGTCAAATAGTATTAGTAACTGTACAGCCACCAATGTAGTATATATAGGCAGCCTGTGGATAGCATATCCCCAGGCTGAATAATAGCAGTATTCCCCCAGCCTATCCACTGACTCAACTGTAAGCTTCCCTAGCAACATCTGACCCTCTGCTTGCCTTACCTGCCCCTCACCCAACTCTTGCCTGCCTTTGTGCCTGCTCAACTCTTGCTTGACACTTGCATCGCCACTCTGAGGAAGGAGTTCTGCAGATGCTAAGCCTTGCCCTTACAGGTTGTTCAGCCTCCTACACTGTCTGCCCCTCTAGCCCACAGTAACCCATTCTATCCCCTACTATGTCTTCCAACTCTTGGTCTTCCTCTACTCCAATGACTCATACTATACAGTGGCCCCCTCTGCTTGCCCTCCCAACCTGGCCTCCAGCATGCCTCCTGTTCTTAGAACAGGCCCATCTGTGATGCCTCACAGGACTGCCAACTGGTTCTCTCTATTTCAGCAGATGCAGCTGACACTTGCTGCCCTCAAAAACAGACTAGCTGCCCTGGAGGGTGGACATGCAATTGCTGCCACCCAAACTGCTAGTAAGCATAGTAATGCTCCAGCTGCCCATTGTTCTGCTCCTCCTGGCTGTCCTAAGCCCTCTGAGTCTCCCCACACTCCTATTGCACCCCCCTCTCATTCCCAACAGGCTGCATGCTCTACTTCTAATACTCCCCTGGCCATCCTCCATGCTTGGGATCTCCCTCCTACAAATGGTAAAGTCCCTTGTTACAAATGCACCCTCGAGCTCCCCAACTCTCTTGTTGTGCATGTTGTTGGACATTAGGGGTGGGGCCTTAAACAAGCCCATAACCTGTCTGGCTCCTGGCTGGCCACCTTTGCAGTTGGCTTGGCTAGTAGTGAAGGCTGACATTTTGTCACTATCTGGGGCACCAACCAGCAGATTGGTGAAGCTCTTGTTGTCTTTGGAAAGCACATTGCTAAGAAGTGTGTGCATGCACCACATAAGCAGCAATCTGGCAATGATGCACCAGCAGTTGCTGTGCTGGCCTCCTCTAGGGAAAACACTTTGTCCACCCCCAAACCCCCTACTTTGTCAGCACTGCCTCCTCCTCCTATGGCTCCTGTGCCCAACTCTACCTTGGACTTCTCAGAACCCTCAGACTGGGATGAACTGACTCCTGTACCAACCCCAGCTGCACCTTCACTGCCTGCTGGCTTGCCTATGGCCCTTTCTACTCCAACTCCAGCTCTGTCATCCCCAATGGTCATTAACTATGCCTTTGGGTATTATGCTCAAGATATCTCTATGGCCCCATGTGGCACTAACACTGCTTGTTGCTCTTGCCCAATCCAGGGAAGGTGAACACTGTTTGTTGAGGTGACAAACCTAGAGGAGAGGCTGATGTAAGGGGACTGGTCTCCAGACCATGTCCAACTCTATTCCAAGCTTAGTCTGATGACATGCCCACTCTTAGCACCTCCAAACAACTGCTTGGCCTGCCCTATCCCCTTCCATCTTCTAGTAGTCAGCCTTGATGAATTATATGCATGGACCTTACTCAGCATTGATTATTGTTAGTCATGCTCCATTACACATCAGGGCCTGCTTAGTCAAATAGTATTAGTAACTGTACAGCCACTGATGTAGTATATATAGGCAGCCTGTGGATAGCATATCCCCAGGCTGAACAATAGCAGTATTCCCCTGGCCTATCCACCAACTCAACTGTAAGCTTCCCTAGTGATGTCCAACCCTCTGCTTGCCTTACCTGCCCTCTTGCCCAACTCTTGCCTGCCTTTGTGCCTGCTTGACTCTTGCTTGATGCTCACATTGCTGCTCTGAGGAAGGAGTTCTGCAGATGCTAAGCCTTGCCCTTACAGTTTCTAGAAAAGGAGAATGACCCCCAGAGATCTCTGGGAATCTGGAGAGCATACCAGAGGTGTTGAACAAGCCTCAGGGAAAAGGATTGGGTCCAAAGATTGGCATAGGTTGGGCATGGAGGTCAGAAATGGAAGTCCCCTGACACAAACCAGATGCATTTTACAGCACTGAGGCAGGTGATTATGACAACATTATCTTTCTCAAGCCTGAACTCTTTGCCAATTGTTCTCTAGAAGGGATTGTGGTCCAAAAAGATGAGGTGAACATCCTCAAAGACATTTGGCAAGGGAACCAGGAGGGTGCATGGCCTGTTGGATGGATATTTTTCTGATTGAGGCCCTCAGTTTGTGGCAGAATTCACTTGGAAGTTGTATCATCTGCTTGGGGTGAAGCTCCATACAACTACAGCCTATCAACCTCATTCAGATAGACAGATGAAGCATGCTAACCAAGAACTGAAACAGTATCTTTGCCTGTTTTATAATGAGGGACAGAATGATTGGGATGAGCTTCTGCCTGATGCTGAGTTTCAGTACAACAACCATGTTCATTCTTCCACACAGATGACTTCTTTCTTTCTGGACTCTGGCAGACACCCTCACATGTGATTTGAACCTTGAGCACATCCCTCCAAGAATGACTCAGTGAACAAATTTGTGGACAGGATGAAGAGGGCCCAGGAGGAAGCAAAAGCAGCACTGACAAAGGTAGAGGATGACATGGCACAGTACCAGCCCTGGTATACAAGCTTAGAGACCATATGTACCTAGACAGTTCTGACATCAAAACTACAAGGCCATCTCAGAAGCTGTCACATTGTCACCTTGATTCTTTCATGGTGGAGAAACAGATAGGGCCATTAGCATACTAACTGAAGCTCTCTGCCAGTTTGTGTCAGCTGCACCCAGTCTTTAATGTTGTCAAACCATTCCCAGCTCCAGCCATCTCAGGCCCTTGCCCCTAACCACCACCACCACCACAACTCTTGTTAACAATGAGGAGTATGAGGTGGAGGATATTCTGGATAGCAGGGTGTTCCAAGGTGAAGTGGAAGGGATATGGCATCAGGGACATCTCTTGGAAACTACAAGCCAATGTACATGCACCAGCTCTGATCTAAGATGGGTGTAAATACTTTATTTGACAAAAGTAATATTACTGCAATGCTCGGACACGTAAATACCGGCATTGAAATTTTCATCTTATCCCTAATTATCGTTACTTCCATCTAATGTCGTATTACCTAATACTTAGCTCTTTCTACTGTCAAATTCTACTTCTGAGTCGCTTCCGAAGAACAACAATTTCAACCTCTTCAGCGACAATCTTATCATGATGGATATTTCCTCAACCGCTTGTTTATTCTAGTAAAGTAATACTTTTCCGATGATCTGTATGCTCAGATTTCAGCAACACCCATCTGAGATGCCGAAAACTTATAACTTAAGTATGTAGGAACTTCTCCTTCCGATCTTGTTCTTTATTTGAAAATCAATATCTTGTATCTAGGTTATTTGGGCACGCTTGATCCACGTAGATACATCTGATACTATACCACCGACTCTGGATTAACCCACATGTACACCACCTCCACGACTAATACATTTCCACCACTATGAACGCTGCTCCCCCCTCATTTTTGTTGCCAGTCGACGAAACTCTCTCCCGTTATCCTAGGTACGTAGAGCCAAATCTTCTGGATTCCTCGGACATGGCTTACTTGTCGTGTTGAACCCGTTGAGGTTTCGGATCCTGGTCGTAGGAAATGTAGGCTCCTGAACGTCACGCAAAAGCAATCAATTGACCATAATCTATAGACAGGAGTAGGAAAGTCTTCTCTGATAGCCAATGTCTTCAACGTTAGCCAACAGGTGACACTTGATGTGGTCCTCTGGGAACTTTTATGACCAACCACAAATAGGACATTGACATTGCCGATGGTCGTGCTGGGACAGCTGATATCGATCGCGAGTATACATTCGCTGATAACCCGCTCTTTGCGCTTCACGACACCAAGGGTTTCGAGACAGGCTCTACTGACCACTGGAGGATTATCGGGGAGTTCATCCACCAGAGATCTAAAAAGGACACTCCCATTGAGCAACGCCTCCATGCGCTGTGGTAATGATGTGACACCTCCAACACAGATACAGCTTCTTAATAAACATTCCATCTGTAGGCTATGTATTGAGAACCCACGTTGCGGATCGCGTCTGATGCAGACTGCCGATGAGGACCTCCTGAAGCTCGCGAGCCGACGTAGGCTTTTTATGTCCTGTGATTGATGTAGCTGATATAATGCTATAGGAAAAGTTCCTGTGATTGTGGTGTTTACTAAATTCGACCTACTTTACAATGAATTCTACTTAAAGGCGGTCCGAGGCCAGCAAGGTAATCGCCACATTGATCAAGATCAGGTTGCAAAGGATGCTCGTAATTCTCTAAGAGCGTCAATTGAGGTGTTTCAACAACAATGTGATCTTCTCAAACCCATACCATTGTCGTGGTCCCGTTCTAGACATCCAATAAGCTACGTTGGGGTGTCCACAAATCATGAATTTTTTGGTTAGAGGACCTTTTCTTGGACATTTCCGTGAGGTTGACATTCTATTTGCTTAGGATTTTGGCAGACACTCGAGGAATTGACGGAAGTCACTAGAGAATGTCTACATGCAAAAGAAGTGTTCGCTCCGCGGGCAGTAGAACGTCACAAGCACAAAGTTCAACTTTCAATTGTGTCTTCTGTATTCTTGCGAAATCTGATTCGCGAGCTGCCGGGTATGAAATCAGCTGAACGTCGTAAATCCATGCTGAGCAGCCGTGCATGAATCATCCTCCATGTTTCGTTTCTTTCGAACTATATCATTTCAAGCTTAGATTAGAATACATGCTGAGTTCCAAAGTACAATACAGTTCGTTGATATTCCATTGGTTTCTTGTATATATATATATATCTATATCCATCCTCTATCCATCTCGATAACTGTGAGTTTGGTATGGAGCTTCCGAATCCTTTGTGACCTATGGGGAGTCGTCGCGCATGATGTTGTTTACCATCCGCGAAGGCGTCCTAAAGATAACATTTGAGGACGTTGTCATGACTTTGATGTGATAATTTGTTCCTTCGCGTGACAATGATAAATCTCACTGCTTGGCCGCTGACCACGCTCATCGAACTCCCAGGCTGTTTATTGACCAGTATTGTATGGCTAAGTATTTATCAGCCTGCGGATCGCCATCCGGTGTATTGATCAGGTGAGGCTGGTGTGGTAAGTGATAATAGTGTACAGTGAGGGCGAAAACATTACGTCGCCGTTCTGCCAGCGTATACCCACCCCCGAATCGCCCGCCGTCGCCATGGTTCAATTCTTCAAAAGCGATGACTAGCCTACTCTACTACGAGGACTGTAGTAAATAGCCTCAAATAGAGGAACAGGCCAGGTTCCAGGCCTACGTCTCAAATCTCATGCATTGTGGTTTACCACTGGGGTCATGCGTATAACCAAGGGAATGGGTGGTGGTAGATAGAAGGTGTAAGTTTGGCAGGAGGCGAACGTCATAATAGTTTGAGGGAAGATAGACGCTCTTCGGGAGTCTATACTCGCTCAAGAATTGTGGTATTATATCCATTTTTTGACATTTTCATAAGTGGAATCGAAGGGTTTTCGTGCCGTCGCCCAAGGACCGATCAAGATGCCCGATTATGATCGATGATGCGGCGTGCCTTTGAGTGTTGCATCGAAACCTCTTGGCAATACCGTTCCCATGTCATAAGTATCCACAGGTCTCCCAAATGCATGCATGCAAGACATTCAGAGAGCAAGACTATATAGATGAGAGAAATAATCACGGCGGAGGACCCGTGCATGCCTAAAGAAAATCCACAACGTTTTACTAACCTATTGCCCATCCATACCCAGGTACCCGCGAATTAGGTCCCCGATATTCCGCTTTCTTCTTTCAGCAGCAAGTACGTCGCGTGCAGAAGGAGCATTGTTGCGAATCAATTGGTGTATCTGTTGAGATTTCACTCCTCTGAAGTGCTCAAGAGTTGTCATAATAAGTTCACGGTTGAGAGGCCTCTGCCATCCTGTTTGCAGTGCAGTGACAAAGAGTTCATGAAGAAAGAGGGTGAGGTCTATAATGTAGGCCTCCAGATACAGAGCTGTCTCCGGGCTAGAGGCAGGAAAAGTCGAGTAGATATCAGGATCCCAATTACATGATGTTACTCACGCTGCCCGATAGTTGGTGAACAGAAAGTTGATGGCTACCACTGTAAAGCCAGCTGCACCAAGTGCTATGGCTAAAGGAGGAAAAATTGGGCCGAAGATTGCAGCCAGAGCAGCAACGATAGGCAAATGCCTTAATACATTTCTAGAGATGACTCTTTCGATTTTGCTCTTACCACCCATTGAAAGACTTACAGTGCAGGTTGGGATGGGGGTATGAACGACTCATTCAACCTGAGCATATGCATGTGGAATTCCATTCCGGCAAGGAGCTTGGAGAAAGGCGTCAAGTGGACGCAATAGCTCCTACCCGAGCTCACTCACCTCTTGTGGGTCTCGAAAGTTCCAGACCTTGACGATATCCATATGTATGCGCCATAAACAGTCCTTCAAGGCATGGCCCTTGAATATTGTACTCTTTGCCAGGTTTTTCCAATATTCTACAAAGATTGTGAGTTGTCTGGAGAATCCAGCGAATAGATATACATGCTCTTGGAACCTTCTCTGATGAAAATGACGGGTAAGGGGTGAAGACAGAATGCAGAGGCGACTAGGATACCCACTCAATTGAAGTTTTAACTTTCTGCTTGGGGTCAATGCGCTGTGCTACGGCCCAGGGAATAAATGTTTCTTCTGTGTGGAGACACTTTCGAGTGACCTCCGTCAAGTCCACGAGTGTCTGCAAAAACCCTAAATACAAGAACAATGTCAACTCTAGGTCGACCTTACATGAATTACAAATGAAAGATACCAGGGAATGTCTGGTTTGTTGAGACTGCAACGTAACTCAGTGACCGCTTGCTACTGGATAATGAAAAACGTTTGGTCTTGGAGACATCAAATTGTTGCCGAAACAATTCGATTGACGACCTCAAGGAATTGCGAGCATCCTCTACGACTCGATTGTAATCAACTCCAGGACTGTTCTGCTGGCTATGACTTCGGGCGGCCTTCGCAAAGAACTCATTGAAGAGGAGGTCGAATTTAGTAAAGACCACAGTCACAGGGATTTTTTCTATATTATTATGTCATTAAAATTCAATCGAAGGAACTTCAAACAAACTACGATCTAACGCGAGCTTCAGGAGCTCCTCGTCGGCGGTCTGCATCAGACGCAAACCAGAACGTGGGGTTTCTACGCATAACCTATAGACGAGGTATCTATGAGTTATATTTGTATCATAGTTGTCGAATTGTTACCAAAGTGCATGGAGTCGTTGTTGGACGGGTAAGCTCTTCTTAGACCTCTGATGGATGAACTTCTCGACAATCTCCCAATGATTCGTAGAGCCTGGCTCAAAACCCTTACTATCGTGAAGAGCAAAGCGCGGGTTGTCCTCGGACGTGTACTCATGATCGATCTCTGCTGTTCCAGTACGTCCATGAGCAATGTCAATGTGCTATTTGTAATTGGTCAACAGCGAGATTCGAAGAAAAACCCGACCTCACCTCTTGGCTGACGCTGAAAATATTGGCGATAAGCGATGATTTACCCACTCCTGCCTGCAGAAGCAATATCGTTAATCGCTCGGTCCTGAGTTACGCCGAAAGGTACTCACATTTCCCACGACTAGGATTCGAAATCTTCACAAAAGGTTGATATACTAGTAAGACAAGTTTGAAGAATCGAAGTGATTGATGGATACATGCCTAGGACAGAGAGCGAGAGTCTCATCAACTGTTGATGGAAGCGAGATAGGAGGAGGATCCATGGCGGCAGGACTAGTGGATGAGGAAGAGACCATCGCGGGCGCCAGTGTATTAGGGACAGATTGAGAGGCCATGCCATAGGGAGGGGGAAGATCCATCGTGGTGGTAGGACGACTTCTCACAGAAGCGTACGGAATATCAATAGTATGACACATAGATATACCACGGACAGATAAAGTACCTGACGTTCGAGTAATCCCGAAGCACATATAGAATCTTAGACGCCGGAAATTTTGTAAGTGGTGTGCTTCAGAACATCAAAATATACAGAGATAGCCGGAGAAAGAGGGTGAGGCTTATAGGCATCAGAGATGCACATGAAACAGTTGAAATTTCGCGAGAAAGACATCATCCGAGTCGAAATCGGCACCAGCGGCATGTCAAGGGCGCTTAAGCACATTGATACTTGTACTTCGCTTGCGTCCTCACTACCGGAAGGGAATATTACAAAGCACTACTAAAACCACATCCAGATATCCAAATAGATCAGGATCCTGATTCCTGACCAGATGAATGTCATAAATGTGAGTGGTTTTTCGACATGTCGTGAGCCTGTAGAACCATAACGTATGGAAAACACAAGTAGGCATATGGAGGAACAGGGAGAAACCGAGTTCCAAAACCGATACACACCACCTGATTGAAGTTTTGAACGCGCGAGAAACCAGAGCCGTTCTGCCATTGGTGGGTCTATTTGAAGTCCACTATTATAGCATGACTATACCCAGTCTAAATTGCAGTTTATATAATAAAGGAGCGTTGAAACTCACTCTAGTTGTACAGAGTTCGAGCTGATCTTTCCCTAGGTCGTCCTCAGCTGAGTCGTTATTCACATCTTGAATGATCATCACACTGGCTATCGGCACCTGATAGCCGTATGAAATTACATTGGCGAGGAGGTTTCGTGAGCGGGCGCCATGAATAAATTTAGTTCATTCTTTCATTTGGCATCGCGCTGACTTTCATTAGTATTAGACACGCGATTGTAAACGGTCTAACACTCTAATCCAAAATGAATTTGCAGTGCCATGATCCCATCACAAATTCGAGTCTCATGTACAGCGTCGGACTCGAGTTACATTCGGCGTTTCCGGTATCTACTAGCACTGTCTCCCGGTTTCCTTGTTTCTCCCCCGCTTACTTCGGGTTTGTGAGCCGCGGGTCAGAAACTCTCGTTATCAGAAGTAAACCTCTTGCTCAAAGAATTTGTTTTGAACTGGATAATCACCTCAGCTTCTGCTTTGCTGGTGAAGTTTCACAAGCCCATCATTCACATACAAAAGTGTATGTTTCGCTTATGAATTGTCTTAACTCTTTGTCCTCCACCACCCTTCTATCGTCGCGTACTACCCTTTAAATCTATTCCATCCCACATGCTGCCCAAGTTGAGCTGAATTAAGAGCACGACAGACAAGAAATACTTCCGACAAGTCGAACTTGTCATGATTGTTTGAATGAATATCAACTTTCTCCGATGTTGAACTGTATCGACTTCCCGAGGACTATCTAGTCCAACGCTATATCTTCCAGATCGCACAATTGCAACTTCGGTACATGCGAATGAATCGAGTGTCGTAACAGTGACATCGGTACACCGAATAGACAGGTACTGTTCAAGAATAGCACGTCGTCCTAAGCAGATATGGGTAGGCTAGAGGAAACATGTGAAGCATTAACGATAGGGAATTGAGCTTTTGGCGAAGGCAACAGGTAAGTTGAGCAAATATAGGATCCATCGTGTACCGTTGCTCGAGGAACGGCGAAGCATGGACCCCTGTTTTCTTGAGATTGTGAGGGAGAGTGACTATATACGACTTCCTGCCATCCTCGAGCAACGTAGCAACTTCGAGACCGGACCGAACTTGAAGTGACTGTATCGTAAGCGTCTTATGCAATAAGCACTTCGTGAAGACCACCAGCCCGTTCCAAATTCCAAGAAAGTACCTAGTGCTCGTATGAGTTAACGGCGGGTATGAGATCAACGAAAAAGAGAGCCACTGTCGGTTAGGGTTAAGCATGATTTGGAAGGGCCATCGGGATTGTGAAGGGGACGCTGAGGAGGATAACTTCTGGTTCGGTAGATGTTGATTGATATACTTGTCGATGTTACTTCAGATCGCGCGCAAGCCCAGCATAAGGACAAAACCCAAAGCAACGATGCAACTGTGCAAGCGAAACCAGACACACGTGCACCCAGAAGAGTTGAACCGTTCCGCTTCTATGTCTTGGACAACGGTCTCGTGAACGACATAGCTTTATGCCCACCAAATCCAATACGAGCCAGGTAGAAGCTGACAATGTATCCATCAGTAAATAATGAGTGCACTCACACATACGCAAGAAAAATACGCAAGAAGGTGCCCAGAGCAATGTCAAATCTAGCGCCTGCATAGATAAGAAAACAGTTTTTGCTACCGGACACTGAGAATTTCTTTGGACTATATAATACCTATGATACCCATAAATGGACAAGAGGCTTCAGGCATCAAGGCAGGATGGCACTCGCTGGGCATGATTTCCAGCGGAATAATCAATCTCCAATACGAGCCTTTGGACACTGTCTCGGATGCAATTGCGAGCGCTATTCCTATGTAAGGATTCTGAGTGGAAAATGAGCGAAAAATCCGGCAGTGTGAAATCGTTGTTGACTGGCAAAAGACGCAGAACCCCTTGCAGTGCTTCACAATTTCGGGTGGGCAGCCAAGGTAGAAAATATCCCTCGACGTTACAACCACAGCTAACTGATGGCCGAGACACTGATACATGCCATTCATGACGGTGGCGAGCCGTGAGGTGTGGAGCTGTTTGTGAGCTGGTGTACCATGCCAAATGGGGTATGTGCGCATGACGTTTTGATGACGTTTATTTGGGCTTTATCTTGGATGTCAACAAGCTCACAACCAACCATCATCAGACCAAGAAGCAATGACACTCAATGAGAATTCTTGTCCTGACTCTCGTACCTTGAAACTGTCCACGTTACCGTCCACTATGTACCAAGCGGCGATAATGAACCGCCCATTGTCCATCTGGAGCTTCCGCAGGTGACTCTGTCCATGCACGGCGCGGGTGGCATATCTTGGGGACTTTGGACACGTCAAATGTCATTTAACGTGAGAACGATTTGTCATGGTCATTCCACACGCCGGTCATGTGAAATTGTAATATCTTAGGTTCATTGCCGACTCCAAACACTCAAACACTCAAACACTCTGATTAGAGTCGCCCTATTCTTCTACTTCTTGGAAGTCGAACGAACCTTCATTCCTCGAATGACTTATTCGGCTGCAGATAAGATTTTTACTCGAAAAAGCGTCATTGTTCCTTTTTCGTGTCTGTCTCCGACTCGGATTGTTTCTTGAATATCAGTATCTGTCGCGAGCTAGCAAAGGGACTTGTAGGGCCTATTCGAAGTTCACACTAACTTTACATACAATAGACCGACTCGGGCGATAAGCCGATAAAGCCAGGTGGGGCGTATGATCTGCCTGACACACATGTGCCCTCAATCATGATGTGCAGGGGTGAGAATTACAGCAATGTCAACGCTTGTCAGTCGTGTGTACCTATGCCAGCGTGAATGTCGTGAGTTTTGGTGATTCAGTCTTCCTGTTGAAGTCTTCGGAGCTAATCTTCTATCGCGTACCAAAATCCATCATAATGCAGAAGCCAATATGTAACCTATGATGTATGACGCCTTATCTTTCTTTATGGCACTGAGCAAGTACCCTGGAGAATCTCACCATGCAGTCAACTGCCAATGTCATTTACGATCGATCCCGCATGTATTTGCTTGGACTCCCGTAACCTGAACCAAGATAGCCAGCTTATAGGTGATGTTGGGCACTCCACGTTTGAGCATGAACTCTCGATCCTCTTCTTTCATTTTCCACAAGTTTAAGTCTAATCACATGCTAGAAATTTTAAGATAGGAAAGCTGGTATGCGTGCCGTGCTTTTTCATTTTGCCACTTCCTCGCGACCCTCGCGCAAGAATGATCGGGGCCCTCGTGACGGGATCGATGTACTTCGCCATGCGTCAACTCCGAATCCTAGACATTGGGAGGGGGACGCAAAATACTTTTGTATGCGCTAATCAATAACTTTCATCGTTAAGATGTACATAAAGGTCCGTATTCCATGAGGATCTTGCCGCAAGAGTATGAAACCATGTATGTGCATGTTCTGAACGCTAAAATAGATGACCGCCAAGCCACCTGTCGTCGTGCATGCGGTCTCGCTCCTTTAGCTTTTCGAGGCTGAGGCGAAGCATGAACCGATACCCGGCGGAAAAGCGACGCAGAAAAGTGCCGACAGGTATCTACTTCGATGATTTGACATGCAATCTAGCATCGGCTCAAGTATCAAAATTCCAAACCATGGCGGATTGGCAAAGAATACGGCTGAATTTCGGGGAAAGACGTTTCAAAGGGGACTCTTATGGTACATTCATATGTTCAGGAACGCAGCGCAACTGAACATTTGAGACGATTCCGTAGTAGAAACCACACTTGACACATCGATAATCATTGTAGAATATTTAGATGTCAGCCTACTTATTGCTCGTCGCTATACAGATTATCTGTTCTTATACATAATTTGACGCTTACCCCTCAACATCTCCTGATAAATATCCTGACGCCTCAACCCCATGAACTTTGGTCTCGCTCAGACTTCTTACTTTAACTTAGTCCATGAGCTTCCACACCAATCAAGTATGAGATAGGAGACAATACTCATGGAGAAGCTGGTAAAAACAATCAAAAATCGAGTGGATCAACTGTCTGAGTGCATAGAGACGTAGGAACTCAGAAAGGCGTCCAGGAGTTGTGGCTATTTGGTGGATTAAGAATTGAAGAGAACTATCTACAACGTCACTGAGCCCCACGAAAGTTCTTGCTAGCCGAGCTCTCAACAAGAGTCATATCGTAAGATTTACGGGGAAATTTGGATGTAACCAAGGCCATGACTCACGCGGAGGGGACGGACCAAAGGAAAGGAGGTCGGGAGAGATGAGAGGCCGAAGGGGTTGTCGGGATGGAAATTTTTGAGTATTAATTACATAATCAATCGCAAGCAAAACCAACCAAAGACGCCTGGGCATCCAGCTGTCCCTGGGGCCTGAACGGTTTCGGCCATCCGTTTGTGGGCTGTCCCTTGTCGTTCCGTTACCGTGGGCTTCGGGTATCTTCCCTATGGCAACTTTGGCAACTCCATGGATATGTAAGAGATCCGGAAGTTCAGGCTCTTGGCACACTTATCGATCTCAATTACCAACCCATGAGGAGATACACATTTTTCTTCCCAGTCGTTCATTCTTGGGTTGCACAAAACTAATATATGCGACACCTGGTAGATCGGATTTCATATTCAGCATGGCAGGATTACAACTCGAGGCTATGGCTTTTTCGTGCTATCGTTGGCAAGAGATAAAAATACAGCTTCATACTTGAGGGAAAGGAGATTATCAATAATATTTGAATTCATATATCATCCTCTTTAACGAATTGTACTCAATGCACGTTCCATGTGAGTCTTCAAAATTTCCTCGTGTTACACTCTTCAAGTGACCAATACCGGTTATACAAGGATGATAATGGTGTTACCCATAAAGCTCTACATCTTGACATATTCTAGCGCAGTACTTAACTTCGGCAAGATAAGTTTTGAATAGAGCCTAAACACTCATTGTTGAGACAGGATTCAAAATGTCGCATTGTCGCATTGTACCTACTAAAAAAAGCTTAGCGTAGCAGGTAGATGCTCCAGAGACCCCAGCAAGTCCACAAATAAAGTATATTCGTAACAGCATGAAAAGATATAAGTACGCCTCATAGTAGGACCTTGATCATGATGTGTAAAAGTATGTGCGCAACAAATCCAGTCCATGTCGGGGTTTTTGGAAACTGTTTCAGACATTCCTGTTTCCACGGTCCTCCACCTATTATGTCAAGAGCTGAATGGTCCATGGTGGTATTCCTTATCAGTGAAGTCGTAACCATGTCCTTGTGGTCGGCCGGCTGATTATAATCTCACGGCAACGGACCGGGCACTTCGAACTCCGAAACTTTCCTCAGGGGTTGCCTGGTAAATGCTTGACAGTTCTGTGATTGAAGTGGCTCCCGAATGGACCTATTGAAAACTTTTATCTCTACATAGTTCAAAGCTGCTTTGACATCTCAAAACTCGTGCAATGTATCGGCGAACGGCCGTAAACGGACGTAAAACACCGTAGATTAAAGACCTAAGTACTTACTCCGCGGTCAACTTGTATGCCGAGCGCAGACGGTGTATGTTATTGCGACGTACACTAACAGGCCCATCACAGTAATAGACAGAGAGAGCAAGTCTGGCAGATGCCCATTACTTGTGTCTAATGTTGCACATGGTCACGTCAACAAGCTTCATGAATGTCAACAGAGTGAGATGGATATTGTTATTCTACAGATGTTCCATGACTTTAAGCTTGTCGAGCGTCCAGAGTCAGCGCCATGTGGTCGGCCTCGTCAGTAACCGTTCGTGAACGTCTAAAACTCCATAACTATGGAGATGTCCTTGATAATTCCGCATAGACATCAGTCCAATTGTGCACCCGGAAAAGCAGTTCATCCTATAATTACGAGCCTCCTTCACGCATGTCTCAAGATGTTGAGTAGAGCGGTCTAGAACTCGACTAGACACGCATGACACCCCTCGTATGAAACGTTCAATGGCAGCCTAAGAACACGAACAAAGCCTCCGAAAAATTGTCTGCCAAGACACGGTAGCCCGATGGTCCGCCTCTAGCTCATAGATTCTGTGTGGCATCGTAGGCCGCCATCCTGAAGACAGAGGGAGCCGGCGATAGAAAACATTCTGAGCCACCACCCATGTCACATCGCCCGCCGCAAGCTGTATAGCACAGCACTACTTACTTGAATTCTATTCGGAAACTGATGAACAGTTGTATAGACAATGGGAAAAGGTGTCTATTTCCCTCGAGCGGAAGTGAACGCACGCAGAGTGTTGGGATCAAAATTACATTGATTACAAATCAATGACTTTACGTCAACCTTTGACTTCGCCCATATGCTCTTCTGCCACTCAGATATGTACTGCCAAGTCCAAGACAAGGATTTCCCTGAAAATTTCAGCTGTGGGGCCCGATGTAATCATTGTTCGCTATTACATCTTTCTGATGCCCGGCCAAGTGCCAAATCTGAGTTGATTTCGCCTCTGAATCCTCCTCAGGCAAAATTCCCGCTGTGTGACAAACGGTCCGCCGCCAATGTTGTTTTTTCCCATCAGCCAGTGCTGCTCTATCTTTAAATGGTGGCGACAACCGCGTAAGTACTGTATATTTCCCCCAGTGGGATCTGGTGAGTCTAAAATAATGCTTGACTGCTTCAGAGTCTCATTTTGGCTTTATCAAGCTATTCTTGTCGTCTTTTCTAGAGTCGCTTTATTGTCTCGTTAACATCGACACACTTTGATATGTGAGATATTTCTGTGTGTGTGTTATCAACATTCAGCTGACCCTTATCAGCGCCGTCATGCCTGCCGACAAAGTCTCCCTTGAGTTGGGGGATGAAAAGAGGGCGCATTTCCAGGATATTGACGAGGAGCTTCGTCCCGTATCTGGAGCTCCAGGACTCGCGTACCACGATTCATCTTCTGCCAACCCAAATCTTTCTCTTCCCATCGGTTTTCGCACACTCTCTATCCAGGTTACGGAGTCTCAGCACCCAGGAAGGCCTCAGGACGATGTCGTTAACTTTTTTGAGCAACTCACCTATCATAATGTCTCGGTTGAGAAACTCTGTGGTATGTTTGGCACTACTGCGGATCGTGGTCTCGACAACGTCGTAGTGGGCCGCAATATCCAGCGAGACGGGAAGAACACGATCGCTAAGGCGAAGCCCAAGTACATCTGGAAGCTTCTTGGTTATCTCTTCGGCGGATTCTGCTCCATTCTATGGGTTGGTGTCGTTATCTTCTTCATCTGTTGGCGCCCCCTTAGCGACCCTCCGTCGCCTACCAATCTCGCCCTTGCCATCGTCATTATTGGTGTTATCTTATCCCAGGCTTCGTTTTCCGCCTTCCAAGACTGGTCCACCGGTCGTATCATGAACTCCATTCTTGACCTCATCCCATCCGAGTGTGTCGTCATCCGCGAGGGTAAAACCATTAAAATACCCGCTGCAGATCTGGCTGTCGGTGATGTGGTCACGCTGTCCGTTGGCAACAAGGTTCCAGCTGATATACGTCTGATTGATACATCTGGTGACGTACGCTTCGATCGTGCTGTGCTCACGGGTGAATCGGAGGAGATTGAAGGCAACATTGAATCCCAAGGCGAGACCTTCCTTGAGGCTCCTAATATCGCTCTCATGGGTACTCATGTTACGAATGGGCACGCCAAGGGTATTGTGGTACTGACGGGTGGTCGCACCGTCATGGGTCGCATCTCGAAACTCACCAATACAACTAAAGTGAAGCCGACACTCATCCAGCAGGAAATTACACGTTTTGTCCGGCTCATTATTATTTTCACCGTCATTCTCGCATTGAGTATCCTCATCGTTTGGCTCGCGTGGCTCCATCGCGATCACAAGGCGTTCATGAATGTTGTAGCCATGCTCAACGATGTCATGGGCTGTATCGTCGCTTTTATCCCTGAAGGAATGCCAGTTGCTGTGACCCTCACCCTCTCTCTCATTGCCCGTCGTATGAAAGCAATTGCGGTCCTCCCCAAGTCGCTCTCCACTGTCGAGACTCTGGGTTGCGTCACTGTCATATGCTCCGACAAGACTGGTACTCTCACGCAGAACAAGATGTCCGTGATGTCTGCCGGGTTCGTTGACGAGACATATACAGCTCAGGAGTTCCGAGACAATCATACAAACAAGCCAGCTACAGCCCGCGTTGCACTCGAGCTGCTTCACCGAGCTGCAGTACTTTGTAATGGCGCGACGTTCGATGCTGCCACTGCTGATCTCCCCCTCGAGAGTCGAGAGATTAACGGTGATGCGACAGATGGTGCTATCCTCCGTTTCATCGAGTCCTTCGGGAACGCGCCCGTCATTCGCGCCTCCAGTAACGAAATCTTCCAAATCCCCTTCAACTCGCGCAACAAATGGATGCTGACCATGCACGACTTGTCGTCTTCCTCAAACTCCGAGAAAAAATCAGCAGGTCTCATCTTCGTCAAAGGTGCACCGGACGTCCTCATCCCCAGCTGCACATCCTACTTCTCTGCCCTCACGAACAATATCCAACCCTTCGACTCGGCCGCTCGAGCTAAACTTGTCGCGACTCAGGAGAAATGGTCCCGTGCCGGTCAACGCGTCATCCTGCTCTGCATGCGAGAGTACATTCCTTACCATGCTGTTGGCACGAACGACTTTAGCACAGAGGTCACGAAGAAAGGCCTTGAGGATCTGACTGTAGTCGGCATTCTTGGGCTCATGGATCCCCCTCGCCATGAGTCTGCTGGTACCGTCAAGGACTGCAGGAGAGCTGGTGTTAGGTTCTTCATGGTCACTGGCGACTTTGGGTTGACAGCTGCCGCTATCGCACGACAAATTGGGATCATTACTACCCATGCTGAGCCTGATTCTTTGGCGGATGTGGTCAAGCAGATGAACGAGATGCCTAATGGACCTTTGCCTAGTTGCCGGGACCCCGACAATCGGATTCAGAAGAGTCTTGTGTTGGAAGGCAAGGATCTAGTTTTATTCCAAGAGAGTCATTGGGACGTCGTCACGCGGTATGAGGAGATTGTGTTCGCGAGGACGACGCCGGAGCAGAAGCTGAGCATCGTCAATTCGTTCCAGAGTCGAGACAATGTCGTTGCGGTTACTGGCGATGGAGTCAACGATGCACCGGCCCTGAAAGCCGCCGACGTTGGCGTCGCTGTTGTTACTGGAAGCGATGTTGCAATGGAAGCTGCCGACCTTGTCCTCATGGGTAACTTCGACTCCATCGTTGGTGGTATTCGCCTCGGTCGCTTGGTGTTCCAGAATCTGCAGAAGGTTATTGCGTATCTTTTACCTGCAGGTAGTTGGTCTGAAGCCTGGCCTGTCATCATAAATGCCTTCCTCGGTGTCCCCCTTCCTCTTTCTTCCTTCCTTATGATCATTATCTGCTGCTTTACCGATCTCGCGCCTTGCCTCTCCCTCATCATGGAAAAAGAAGAATTCGACCTCCTTACGCTTCCTCCGCGCAACCACAAAAAGGATCATCTCATCAACCTCAAGATCTACGCTCAGGCCTACTTCTTCATCGGTATGATGGAGACCATCACCGCTCACGCCATGTTCTTCTTCTATATGTGGAGATATGCTCGCATCCCTGCACGCGATCTGTTCCTGGCATTCGAGAAATACTCGGATGGGTTCTACGGATACACGCAAGACGAGCTGAACCACTTCAATGCAGTCGGCCAGGGCGTGTACTTTGTTACCGTCGTCATTTTACAATGGGGCAACCTCCTCTCCGTCCGTAATAAACGTCTCTCCATCCTCCAAGCCGATCCTATCCGTAAGCAGAGGAGGAACCCTTGGATTTTCGTTGGCCCCACCATTGCATTCCTCATTGCGATTTTCGTCACGGAAGTTCGCGGCATACAGAAGTTGTTCGGGACCGCATCGGTTCCCGTGGAATTTTGGCTTATCCCCTTGCCGTTGGCGTTGGGTATCTTGTGCATGGACGAAATAAGAAAGCTGTTAGTGAGGATGTTCCCTAAGAGTCTTCTAGCAAAAATATCTTGGTGATCGAGATAATCAGTAAGTTTTTTGCATTCCATTTTGTGCTTTTATCTAATTTGAGTATCTTTCCAGTTACATTAGCATTCCATCCTTTTATCACGCAATACACGTACTTATATCATCATCTCATTACCTGGATATTCACACAATCTTTGTTTATTAGTACCTCAATGTTAATGAATGATTTTTAGGCTGTATCTGCGACCCGAGTACTAAACCCCAATATGTTGTTATTCAGGGAGGCAATGATAATAACAGCGAAGGATCCTCAGACTACCCTTCTACTTCTCCTATCCACGAGCGCCTGTCGCTTGGACTCATCGCCCTCCGTGGACTCCGGATGTACACTTTCAGTATGCGATGTGCTCGTCCCGTAATAATACGAGTACACCGAGCAACCAGATGAAGATGATCGCGCGACGAGCGTAGCTGGTCGCTTAAGGGAATAACTTTGGAATACACTCCTCTCCCTCTCGAAAACGGTAGCCATTGGAGCGTCCATTTTGATTGTACTATGTCGTGAGAGTGCAGGGAGACGCGGGACAGAAGAAACAGCCGATGCCATCGAGTAAGCACTGCTTGAGCTGGCAGTTGAAAGCGTGCTTCGCATGCTTGGCTGTCGAAAACTTCTTCCTTGGCGCAACCCCGTGTCGTATGCCTGGGGCGTGAGCATCGCAGCTTGCGGTGGCTGTGCGGCGTAGGAGATCGCGTCGCGCGTCGACGTGTGCCGTGTGTGTGTGGCATCTGCTTGACGCTCGGATCCATGGCTATAGCCATCTGCCTCAACGTCGTGGAATACAACGCGTCCTGTGCCGTCACCGCGCTCTTCGAGAGTCCAGGGTTGGCCTGCACTGCTATCGTTCTGCGAGAAAAAGGAGAAAACAGATCGTCGACCAGATCTTTGAGTAGGCCGGAGCGGAAGGCCATCGAAATTCTTATCCTGTCTATTGATCATGAACGCTGCACCAGATGGTAGACTTGCTGCTACTGCACCGAACGCATTGGTAAAATTTGACTTAATAGACGCAGTCCAGCTGCTAGAGTCATCTGTGATCGTTTCATCGCTCCGATTCTGCGTTCGACTAGGTAAAGGGAGGGTACCACAAGATTCTTCGGCCCTTCGAGACGGTATATTCGACCGTGGTATACCTTCGTTATATGGCTCCCAAGGTCGAGCTCCAGAATCGTTAATCCTTCCTGCAGTGTACATGTTTACAGGGGAGGTACAGCTCGAAGAGAGTGGAGTATCTCCTGGTGTCCGGTTCGCAACATGTAGTGGCCCGAGGGAGGAAGCACTGCTGCATCCATCCAAAGTGCCGTCTGAAGACATGTTAGTGTCTCCTGAAGGTCCGGGATAATATGGAGCCGGATATACGTCATTGTGAGGGTGAACAGGATACGGCTGGTGCTCAGCGTATGGCGCAGGGCCAGGGACAAGACTAGAGCGCAACGAGCTATGGAAGTAACTATTGGAACGCTTGGGTTCTCCGACATCGCGGTCGCCACAAAGTTCCCATGGAACAAGGTCTTGACTGCTTATATCCTTAGAGGCCGTCCTGTTGATCGGCTGCCCGATGAAGATTGCGTCACGAAAACTCTCCAGCGGACATTGTGCTTCGTGATGATTTGCCCATGGAACCAGGGGATTCTCGCGCCTGCGTCGTGCGTGCATCCGGAGACGGACCGCCCACGCAATCACGGCAGCAATAAGACCTATTGCTAAGATGCTTCCTACTATTACTGCGATGTAGAATGGCGCGTGATGGCCTCCTTCAGTCACTGCAGAATCATTGTTTGCGGCTTGTGAAGGAAAAGTAGAAGGTACGTCAACGGCGGCTTGAGTTACCGTCGTCGCCGTGGGAGTTTCAGATGCTGGTGCCATCTCGACAGGGGTGGAGGCAAGGGGTGTTGATGTCGCGGCCGCCAAACTGATTATTGAAGTCGCTAGGGGCATTGTAGTCGAAAGCAATTTGGCGTTAGACGATAGATACACAGAAGACAAATCAGAGGGGACAGGAGATATAAAAGTAGCGACAGTAGTCGGTGCCGGTGAACTCAGCAATACAGATGTCAGAGAAGCGGTCGGCAGAGAGAACAAAATCGTAAGAGGAGGCTGACTTGCAGAAGACGAGCTCGTTACGATTGACGACACGGTCGTTTCGTCGAGCTGTGGCGCTGTTTGCTGGCTGGCTACAGCGGGCTCCGTTTCAATAAGCGTGGCTTTCGAGGTAAAATCGGCTGTAGCTGTAGATGGGATTTCTGCCGTGGGCAAACGAAATACTGGTCCATCCCCCTGAGCCACCGACATTGAGCTGACGCCGTGTTCCCGCACCAAGCTGGAACTCATGGAAGGAATCAAAATAATTTAGAAGTAGGCTTCCAGAGCGAGGAAAAAAGAGAATCGGCCAGCGAGAACAAAAAAAAAGTGAAAGGAAAGGGATGAGGGAAAGAGTGACCTGAAGCCCCTAATCTCTGCCCGTCGGACGATAGAAGCTTTAATTACTTCTTGATTTAATTGAATCATGTCAGCCACTTGTGTCTGAAATCTGGCGCGAAGACTTCAAGCTAGGTTAGGACGATCGAGAAAGGCTTACACACATGAAAATCAAGATCGACAAGGCTCTCACAATGACGAAGCTGTTTTCTGTGTCTGTGTACATCACTGTTCAACCATTTACAACCGGCAATCGAAGAGAGCGAACAGTTGTCGCGTCTAAAAATTGTCGTATGAGATGCTCCTGTCCGAGAAAGCCGACTTGTAACATACTTGATCAGCAATTGAGAGTCATATAAACACTTTAAGAATGTTGTAAATGAACCGGAAGAGTCTGAAAGTTGTTGGCAAAGGCTAATCTAGTGTAATGTTCGTTGGACGATGTCAATCAGGAGTGCCTAGAATGGGTGTGCCGACATAATGATGACGGAGAAATTTCTCGTAACACTTGGGGAAGGTTGGGAGATCTAGTACACGTTCTATTAGTATCATGTCGTACGGGACGAAGAAACTTGTTTCCGGTAATCAATATCAAAGAGTGACGTGTGGCCGGCCGGCAAACTCTCTATGATTCATTCGGATTCATCCAATCTTCCGATGAGCCGACAGTTTTATGACTTCGTTATGTTGCGATTCTTCAGGTTATTTTTGCCTCATCACGAAGCGGCTCACGTACAGCCCTCTTCGTTCTGTTTGTAGTTATCGGTGTCCGGACAGGACCGTCGGTCCGCATTCTTGTCCCTACTTCTTTCATTCGAGTCTCGACTCTCTGAAGGGTATACTCGAATCTATACTCAACAATAGCTTATGAACTCGCTCACTGAGCGAAGACAAGAAGACTTAGGCTCAGATCAGCCACCGATGTTTGAACAGCTCTGGTCTACCTGTCAGATGTTTCAGTCATCCACCAGTTATCATCCTGGGTTCCCGATCTAGCCGGATATAGTCTGCCAGACTCTCGTGGTTTTCTAGTGGCAGTACCTGGATGGTACCTTCCGGTGTAAGAATATCTGCGTTCAACACCACAGCCAAGTGCCGAGCCTCCAGGTTGTCAATCAACTCGATTCCGTCTTGGGACAGATGGTAACGAGTGCGCGTCTTGGGCGTTTCGAGTTTCGCTTTCGAGTCAAAGTATCACTATAAGAGAGGGTCCACCTTTCACCGAGGTACTCATTTCATTCCCTTCCTTCAGTCCCCATAATGCTTAGGACCCATCTCACTGTCCTGGAGGAAAGCACGTCTCGCTACTCTTCTTTGCCAATCTTCAAGGTACCCCAGCTTGACCTATCGTCTGGACGCATGGACGGATGGGCATCCATCACGTACCGAGAGTTTCTCAAGGACGTCGAGTTTTATGCTCGACACTGGAGACGCGTCTTCACACGCGACAATATACCTCCCAAGTCAGTTATCGGATTATGGTGTGTCGTCCAGGTCAATCCTCCCAAGTTCGCAGTCTGACTCTGCTCACTGTAGGGTCGGAGGCTTCACCTATGTTGATGCTCTCCACATATATGGTGTCTCAAGAGCCGGCTACATCCCGCAGCTCTTCAGCTTGAGGCTCCCTAGCCCAGTCGTCATTTACGAGCTTCTTCGCAAAGCGGATGCTCAAGCTCTCGTACATGATCATACATACACGTCTATCCTTACCGATTGCTTCCTCCCCACCCACTCGTCCCTAGCTCTGACAGTTTCGGAAACGGTCGATGAACCGCTGTCTCCAGTCTCGGTCCCTTTGCCGGAAGAGATTGCCTTCATTTTCCATACCAGCGGTTCTACGTCAGGAAGCCCCAAGCTTGTCCCCTGTATGTTCTCTTGGCTGGATTCCGCCATCTCCAAGTCGCGCCAGATATCCGTTCCACGGACACCAGAACGTCAGGATGTCACTATCTGGATGTACGTCCCGTTAGTTGTTGCCGAAAATTTTCAAATACTCACGATCTCCACAGGGGGAGCATGTGCCATATCGGTCAAACATTCAGTAAGCTTCTTTAGGCACTTGTCTTCTCACGTACTGACAAAGCCGGTGTTCTAGTGCTCTTGGGAAGTCTTCAGCATGGGTCTTGTGTCGTCCAGCCGACTGCCATTCCTTATCCGTCCACAGAACTAGTCGACATGATTCACCGTGCAGGGCTTAACCGCCTGAATCAGTTCGCCGCTTTTCTTTCCAACCATTTGAAAGCTGCCCGGCTGGACCCGAAGCTGCTGAGTCTGCTACAAGGTCTTGATGATATTCTATATTCTGGTTTGCCATTGCCGCGGGAGGACGAGGAGTGGGCTTACAAAAATGGACTCAAACTTCGTGTACGCCTTCCATATCACGGTCACAGCTTCCGAACACTGATGTTATCTCATCATTAGAACCTGTTTGGAAGTACGGAATGTGGTGCCATGCTCCTCTCCGTGGGTTCTCCTGAGCGCAATCCCGGCTTGCTTCACTCACTAGACGGATTCAACTACCGATTCGTATCAACGGCGCCAGGCGCCGCCGTCAGTCATCAGTCGACTGCGCGCTTGATGGAACTGATCATTCCTGCCGAGTCACCAGACTGCCCTCATCCATCGCTGAGACACGAAGATGGTGACTTCCATACCGGAGATTTGTTTCAGGAGGCGTCCCCTGGCTTGTTCGTCTTTCGTGGTAGGGACGACGATTGGATCAAGTCGGAAAATAGCTTGCGTTGCGATACAAAGTATGCTCCAATGATCGCATCACCCTGAAAAGATTGCTGAACGTGAGTTTCTCTATAGAGCCATCGAAGATAATGCAATGGCCATGTGCGGAAATCTCATCTCCAACTGTGTCGTCGTGGGCACGGGTCGTCCATCACCTGTGATGTTCGTCGAACCCGTTTCAGACATGGATCCCGAAAGGATCAAGAAGGAAATTATTCGCAAGACGAGGCACTTCCACTCGAGACGCTATCTCCACGAACGTATCACCCTTGTCGATATGATTATCGTTGTACCACCTCGATCTCTACCCAGGACCGCCACCAAAGGAAACATTCGACGCAAGGCCGTCGAAGAGGCCTACAAATCTCAAATCGATCAAGTATTCCAGCGCTTGCGCTGATTCGTATAATTCCGCAGTCAATAATAATTTCCATACTTCATAATGGTAATAAGCCGATATATTTAATAAATTCGTTAATTCTCCTTTGGACTCGGATACTCGCCGCTTATGCTAATTTCAGTAGATGTACTGACTGTATAATCATCTCTGTCGCGTACACTCCGTGCTTGTATCCTTTATCCCCGTTGATATATTTCATGTAATTTGTAGACAAACTACAATATAATGAAACCGTCTGTTACACTCGCGACCTTCGCTGACCCTGACTTACTCACATACATGAGTTCAATTGACATATGTACTCTAGTGTTATGGAGAGCACTTTCGGTTGTCTTGATCGATGTAAATGTCATTATGATGATTGCCGGGATCATTAAGGGTCGAGTGATCAATTACATGTAGATGGTGTGGCGCCTGTCAAGTAGAGGTGTTTCCGTCTTGTTCAGTTCAGTTCGTTTTGGTTTATCCCTCTCGTCATCTAACACCTACAATCTCCGCGCGCATTCTAGTCAATCAGTATCTTGCCAGACTTCTGAAACTGAATTGAGGTATGGGAAAATGCCTCCCGGCCGAAAAAGCATACATCAGGCTATTGCGCTGCGAGATACAGGGCCGCCGTACTCCAACACATACTTGCATTCGGACATTGCCTCTATCCTAACCTGGGGACCGTCCGAGGGAACAACTTGCCCCAAACAGAAGAAGGTCGATTGGTAATAAATGTAAACTGATATGCACAAAGCGAAGGGGATGCAAAATAGGCTATGACTATGGCATAGAGATACCCCTATTCATTCCGGTGATAAATAGATTCCTCCTGAATCTACAAGTACGGGTTATCTCATCTGCAATAATTATCATGTGGTAACGTCTCACCCAGGGTACATCTCCCACTGCGTACTTTGCCGCTGGCCGTTGGAAGCATGCGACCAATTCTGTGTGCTCCCTACTACTCAAGGGAAAGGCTATCCCTAGTTCATAGTTGGATATCTGGAGATAAAGTGAGGCATGCCTCGAATCGCAATCACTCGGACAAGTTCGTGCTCACGTTCAAAACTGGGTTGAAACCTGAGCCTGACAAAGTACCCCAAGCTGACGGCGTGAAATTATGTGATCCGACATATGCCCAGCCTACGGCAGGCTCGATTACCTCGACATCGGAATCATCCTCGGTGTCAGAATCCGGTGTCTGATTTCCTTTAGATGCTGATCTGAATGTTGCAATAATCATCTGTCAACAAACTAGAGTAAGGCTCACAAGTTGTAACAAACGAGGAAACAACTTTGAAACCTTAGAGTGCATCAGAACCGGACCGCCCTTGCTTGTCGAATCATAGAAGTGATCCCTCGGGAAGTTTGTAGCGGACCACTGTCGCCGCCTGCAAAATAAGGTTCCACCTCCCTGAATTAGTGTCTCGTAAGGTTATAGCGAACTCGAAGGTATGGATACCGAGGACTTGACCTGTTCACCAAGTGTGGTTTTCTGAACTGTCGCCTTTGTTGGATATATGATATTGACGGGAGGATAGGGAAGCTTCTCCCGTCTCCTCTTAGGTTCATCTAGCCAATCCTCGGCTGACTCGCCACGTGCCGACCAGTGGAACTCGTTGAACCACTGTGTCGTGTAAACACCAATGCTCGACCCCTTTTTACGACGTATGAGCGAAAGATCGATTTTCACAGGACGGCATGAACAAACCTGACATTCGAGGGCAATGTCTTTGGAATTCCCCCCTTTTCCGGTCCGCAACCCCATATTCCGGACTACTTGCATGAGTCTCGGGTGGCCGGTCCTATAATATGGCATGTGAGCTTCCAGTCCAATGGAGGACATTCTAGAGCACAGACTTGATTACAGCAGGCCATCCTTCATGTTTTCCAGATATGGATGGAATCAGGTGAACTTTTACTTCTGACCAGTCCCATCGCGTTCCAAGTTCTTCAATGGATTTGATAGGTAAATTTCCGTACTAAGATGGTCTGAGCAGCATACTAAGGTGGCTCAAAAGACTAACGTTGTCCTTGACCATGGTGCTGAGTGCCGGTTGCACATGAAGTGAATGAAGAACCCCTTGTAGGACAATCGGGAAGTCTTGAGGGGCTTTTAAGTCGCGTTGTAGTGGCTCATTGTGGTGGGGTATGTCCTGCAACCAAGTCGTCTGTTGGAGATTGAGTATAGTTCTACGAACAACAAGAGAAAGGCGAAATACATTCTCCATATCACGATAGTCATATGCAATAAGATTTGCAGTGGACACCACGACGCGCAGACGTCCTGTCTTGTAGAACAACTGACGAAGAAGTCAGTCTTTTATTTCATACGGAGGCCATAAATCCGCTCACGAGCATGAACTATGGGTTTTTTGGATGAGCTTATCTGGCAAATGTGTTCAAAAAGAATCTGACCTTCATATGCATGCATCCTCGTCCCCCACGAAGGAATGGGGTCGTTCTTATCCAATTGGGGAAAACATACTTGAGACTGGTTTCACCCGAAGGATCTGGCTGAGTAACCACAATGACAGGAATAGAACTGTCAAAAAACCCGTATATCCATGGGAGATCTAGAGAATACGAAGAGATAATAGCAAAAACCAATTCAGATTTCTATCAAGATCCGTTGATCGTATCAAGACGTCTCGATGATGCTACGGGATATTTCGCACCTTTCCCAAGATCTCGGTAAGCCTAAACGTTGGTTTCCTGTCCTTTCTCGGTTCACCGTGCTGGGTAGCAGTTTGTCGAAGTTCACCGTTCCAAAACATTTGGTCGATTGTGGGAACACTGGCTGGCGTGTGTCGCGGCGCCTGAGCATCTCGTTGGCTAGAAGCGCGCACTCCGTATGAGTGAGAAATTCGTTGCCTCTTCACAAGTGGCTCTCGTAACTCTTCGTCCTCCTCCTCCTCATCATCGTTCTCGTTGCGGGTAGTTGTATTGGTGTCAGGTCTCAAGCGTTTCTGACGCGCCAATCGCTCCTTTTCCATTTGTGCCCGTTCTGACATAAAATTTGACAATCCTGTTCCTGATGTGTTGCTCGGGGGTTGCATGGATTGCTCTGGTTGAACGTTAGTTTGGGTATCAGTCGTACTTTGTCGGCTTCGACTTGCTGATCTTGCATCGTCAGCCTGATTTGAACATTCAGCCTGCGAAGCAGCCAGAGCTTGTCGAAGTTCCGCCTGAAATCTAGCCTCTTCTTCATCCTCGGAAGTGTCGTCTATCTCAATAACCTCACGATTCCTGTGGGCCTCCTCGAGACTAAGTGCAATTGCCCTAGCGGGCCAAGTGTTGAGCTGAAGCAAGCATTAGTACGAAAGTCAATCCAAACCTCGCTAAATCATCATCTTCAGTGGAGTTCATTTGAAACTCTGGTTAAAGATCGACTTGTCGTTAGGTAGTAACCTGCGGTAGCGGGAGAAATTGGCCAAACACTGATTTATGGGTAACATGTAACGTCACGTGATAACGTAACGCGCAATTATCGACGCGACCGTGACTAGTGACCTCAAATGTCAATTATATACATCATTAAATTTTACATCTTATTGTATAGACATGTGTGCTTTACCGAAGGACACAGTTATCAAAAACAGCGACAGTGTATTCACTCATCAACTGGTGCGTTGTCAGAGATGGGTGTCCAGCTGGCGGATGTGATCATAGTCAGCCTTTGAGGAACAATACAGTATGACTGACTTACGTATCCAAAAGACGCTGTGGTCCGGATCAGAGCATCCTCCAGCGGTTGTCGATGCGCTAACAAGACAAGTCGGATTACCGAGATACCCGAAAGATTCTGGATTGTTTGCGATGGCTGAGAAAAGACTGCGAGTGGAATCAGTCAAATCGTATGATATGAAAGCAGATGCCACATGAGACCGTACTTTTGGAGGTTTACATAGGCAAAGGCAGTGCCGTTCACTTGATGAGATTCGCGCAAATACTCAAAAACCATATCTTGTAGGATATTTGTATCTGGATGCGATTGATACATCTAGTAGTGAAATGGTCTCAGTCGAGGATTTGTATGAAACTGTTGTACAACGACTTGCCCCGTGGATCAGGATGTTCTTTGCGCCACTGGCTTGCAGCTCCCCCAATTTGGTAACCTAGAACCGAATTAGTTGTAGTCATCAAGGTCATTGTGACAGAGGGATTAAGTACGTAAGTTTGGTAGGCTAATGTCCAATTTCCCCCCGCTTGATGAGATTTCAGAGATCAAGATCTGTTCTAGTTTCCAATCTTAGCGACATATTCACTCACCGATTGAGAATTGGCCTTGGTCACTTGGGCAGGCAGGTAAATCCGGATTTTGGAGGTTACTAACATTTGTACATTAATGCTTACTTTATGCCGAATGCCACTGTGTATAGAGTCTGACTTGGCACAAGAGAGTCCAGTAATTTCCCTTGAAGCTGGAATAGGCGCGCTTGTGCAACAAAATCTGAACGCTGTACTGCCTTTAACAGAAAATCAGTAAGCATGCCGATGTAACCCGGGGGAGATTAAGTGCCGCTTCGTTATCCGGGGTCGTAGTGTTCCAGGCAAAGTTATCAATGACAGCGCCGCCCCATGCGTACTGAGCGAATTAATTGAGAATGTTTAGGATAATCAGGATTCGAAGGTATCTACATCCAGAAGTTTTGCGCTTAAGGCATTAGCTAAATTCTCCACCCACATAAAACCATTAGAGGCTCGCCGATTCGATGTCACGCGCGAGCCAGCAGAGGGCAAAGGCGGCCACAACATAGGGGGAAGAGGTACTGTTCCATTGGCTAGGAGCGGCTGAGGTGACAACCCCTTGGCTAGGTCTGACGGCATCAGCTTACCTCCATTAGAAGTCCAAGAATCGCCGAATGCAACTATGGTCCTTCAGTATTCTGTCAGCGCAAAGACAACCTGGAGATATACACTATGTCATATGTACCTAGTTGCACTGAGGTTTATTCCGGTGTTGATCTCCACAGCATTAATAGAATTTAGCGGGCCGCAGGCCGGCTCGACCGCCAGAGTAAGAGGGGAAGATGCATTCGCGAGAACTGCAAAATCTTGCGCAAGAGTAGCGCTGATGACCAAGGTCAACACGATAGCGAGCAACGATAAAGCTAACATTGCGTTTCGTCAATTCGCATCAAACAGAACCTGTCAGTTTATGTGGCACCGAACATGTATGGAAGCCTCGTGGTATGCACGTCTTCTCAGAATCATTTCATTACTGGGCCTGCTGACTGTCTGAGTGATCTTGAGTAGTACGCTATGTGGACATTCTCATCAACATGGATTCTTCCGCGAATCCCCCATTCAGTACACTTATTCACCTGGCTGTATGGGAGAGTCCCATGTTAGGTATTCGATTTATCCATTACTGATTGAGGTACTGAGAAGTGCTTCATTGACATCTCTGTCAAAATATTGTCGACCCACTGCGGTTGTTCTCTGGCCTGTCAACCATGGATACTCACACGCGTGCCTCGTCTAGGTACGTGTGTGATACAGATTCGGTAAAGCGGTGATTCCGTGAAAGCGTTGGGTGCTTGATGGGACCTGCTGCGCCCAAGCATCCATCGGACGGTTAGCAGCTGACTGACCCTCAAATGAAGCCATATGTAAGAGGACCCTTGATGTTCTTTTCTTCCAGTGGCGGCTGTGTGGTTCAGAGTAAGGTTCCCTAGGATACAATGATCCAGTACTCATCCAACACCTGCGCTAGATTTCTGAGCAAGTGGTACACATGGTCTTCATCAAGATAGTCTTTGAAGGGCAGCAGAGAAGCTTCTACATCAGAATGACATGGACCCAGCGGCCGTGAAGCATCCCCTGTTCAAGACAGATGCCTGGTTGCGAAGTTGTGGCGCTCGTATGAGCGCATACCGGGCGCGTTCGTTGGGCGATCACAACGCCGTCCCTATGATAACCGATGCTTCGCGCATGGGCTTCCAGCACGATCACCGATCCCCTGTCCGCGTTGTTCTCGCTAGACATAGATAACGAAGATCAATAACATTGTAAGCTGGTCGGAAATTGAAGGCGTTAAGCGACTTCCAGCGGGCGACCGTTTTTCATTCGGAAGCAGTGATCACCTCAGGCACGGGATAATGGCATGGGAGTCATTCGCTCCGTTCGTCAGCAACCCACGGTCGTGGCTGCTGCCTCAATCCATTGACACTAAGAGAGAGGGTCAATAGTCAAAGGTCCAGGCATTGAGGCATTGAGAACAGCCGGGCCTCTCACTGTTCACATGAACTTATGCTCAGCTCGCGCAGATATTCGAAAAGCTGGATTGTACTTGCACCAAGGGCAGCACCCCTGCAAGTTGCACTACGGCATAATTACTGTGCTCTGCAAGCAGACAGAGATCTGAACCTGCACACCGCCAGAGCTTTGAAGACTCCGACTGGCTCCAGTCCTTGCCACCATTTTTGTACCGACTATGACATTGGCCTTCAATCTTACGCTTTAAGATCCGGAAGTGCTCCCGCACCGTCCAGTACAAGTTCACCATTCTTTTTTTGGGGAGGAGTTG
>JAGGAV010007915.1:0-30904 GCA_017657295.1 Termitomyces sp. DKA64 | reverse complement strand
AACAATCATGTTCACTCTTCCACTCAGATGACTCCATTCTTCCTGGACACTGGTTGACATCCTCACATGGGATTTGAACCTCAAGCATGGCCCTCTGAGAATGACTTGGTGAATGAATTTGTGGACAGGATGAAGAAGGCACAGGAGGAGGCAAAGGCAGCATTGGTGAAAGCAAAGGAGGACATGGCACAGTACTATGACTGGCAGCAGACACCAGCTCCTGTATACAAGCCTGGAGACCATGTGTACCTGGACAGTTCTAACATAAAGACAATGAGACCATCACAGAAGCTGTCACATTGCCATCTTGGACCCTTTGTGGTGGAGAAGAAGGTGGGGCCATTGGCATACCAGCTCAAGCTCCCTGCAGGCCTGCATCAACTGCATCCAGTCTTCAATGTAGTCAAGTTGTTCCCAGCTCCAGATGACCCTATCCCTGGCCATTGTCCTAAGGCACCACCACTACCAATCCTAGTGAATGATGAGGAGGAGTATGAGGTGGAGGAAATTCTGGATAGCAGGATGTTCCAGGAAAAGCTACAGTTCAAGGTGAAGTGGAAGGAGTATGGCATTAAGGACATCTCTTGGGAACCACAGACCAGTATACATGCATCAGCATCAGTTCAGGACTTTTACTGCAGGCATCCCAATGCACCAAGGGCAATTTGGGGCATCTACCCTATCTCAGCAATTGATCAGGCAGTCCACAACTACTTCTACCCAGTACATCAGGATGCTGCATGCTAAAGGGGGGGTGATGTCAGGGGACTGTTCATACTAGATCCTCTAGTTTGTTTCCTTTATTCCAAGCTTGCCTGTCACCCTCACCCTCCCATATTCTAGTGACAAGTACTTTCAACCAAGGGCTATCCCTTGGTTCCATTTCTATGTGGTTATGTGCCATGAGTCTGGAGATCAAGGCTATTTATGATGGATTTCCATCCTTGGTACAATCTCTGGATTTATGGCAATTTCCGGAGTTTGCACCTTTGGATTAGAGTTAGAAGTTTTCCTGAAGCATCACATCTGGCCAGGGAGCTCCTTAGACTTGTTCTCTGTGGATCTCCCACTGCCAGGTGAGTAGTTATGCCCATAGATCCTTGTATAGTACTGAATAGACTTTGGCTAAGTCACACAACTGGCAGAGGGAGATCCAAAGTCTATTTAGTACTATACAAGGATCTATGGGCATAACTACTCACCTGGCAGTGGGAGATCCACAGAGAAATGGAAGTCCCCTGACATCACCCCCCCTCTAGTGCATGACATGAATGGTAGAAGAAGTTCCAGATTGCCTGGTCAGCTGGTGAGATGGGATAAATCCCTCAGATGGCTCAGGGTGTGTCTGAATGCCTCTAATGGAACTCCCTGACAAGTCCAGGCACATGCACAATCTCCCAGGGTTCCCAGGAGATGTCCTCAATTCCATAGCCCTTCTACTTTGCCTTGTATTGTAGCTACTGCTGAAATAGGCAACTATCCAAGATCTCCTCCACTTCTTACTCCTCATTGTCATTGACCACCACCAGAGGTGGCAAGGGTGCCAGGCATTGCCCTGGAATAGGGTCCATTGGGGCCAGTGTTATGAGGCCAGTGTTAGTTTGACCATGTTGAATACTAGATAAAGCTGGCACATTTCAGCAAGGAGCTGAAGTTGATAAGCTAGGGGTCCTACCTGCCATTCTATCATGAAGGGTCCCAGTAGTTGGTGCAAGAGTTTTTTTGACAGTTGGGTGGTCATGATATTGGAGGCATCCAGGTAAACTTGATCTCTAGGCTGGTACTTGGGTGCTGGGGTCCTTATCATCCTTTGCCTTTGCCAGAGCTGCCCAGGCTTCCTTCTGTGCAATTTTCATCTGATCCACAAACTCATTCATGGCTTCATTCTCTGAAAGTGAGGCCCTGTAAGGGCAACCTCCAGCAGCAACAGCTAAGTCATGCAGCTAGCAGAGGGGAATCCAAAGTACATTAGAACTGTAATTGACAATACAATGGTAAACTAATCACCTAGCAGAGGGGAATACAAAGAGAACAAGTCTAAGAGTCCCTGCTGCTTGGTGCAACACATCAACAGGCATCAGAGGCATGGGAATGACTGTATAAGTGACCAGAGTTAGCCAAAATACTCAACAAGGGATAACAGAAAGTTCCAGGGTCTCTAGAGATCTCTGGAGACCTGTAGAATGCCTGGGAGATGTTGAACAACCCCCAGGGGGGCAGAACCAGTCAAGGGGAGTCAGTGCCAGTCAGGGGCAGAGATCAGAAAGGGTAGTTCCCTAACATTATCCCCCCTCTAGCATGCAGCATCTCAATGCATGGAGTAGAAGAAATTCCAAATTGCCTGGTCTGCCAGCAAGAGGGATAGATTCCTTGAATGGCCTGGAGCATGTCTGGGTGTCATCAGTGGAACTCCCTGACCAGTCTGGGCATGTGCACATTCTCCCAGGGTTCCCAGGAGATGTCTTTGATTCCATAGCCCTTCCACCTCACCTTGTATTGTAGTTGCTGCCAGAACAAACAGTTATCTAGGATCTCCTCCACCTTGTACTCCTTGTGGTCATCAACCACCACTGGAGGTGATGGGGGTGCTGGGTGTCACCCTGGGATAGAGTCCACTGGAGCTGGAGTCAGTTTGACCATGTTAAAGACCAGATGGAGCTGGCACATTCCTGTGGGGAGCCAGAGTCAATAGGCTAGGGGCCCTACCTGCCATTCCACTGTGAAGGGTCATAATTGCCAGTGCAAGAGCTTTTTTGATGGCTGGGTGGTTGTAATATCAGAGGCATCCAGGTAAACTTGATCTCCAGGCTTGTACTTGGGTGCCAGGGTCCTTCCACAGTCATAATATCATGCCATGTCATCCTTGGCCTTTGCCAGTGCTGCCTGGGCTTCCTCCTATGCAATCTTCATCTGGTCCACAAACTCATTCACAGCTTCATGCATTTGATCTGGCTGTTGGACTGTGGGTGGTAGGTGGTGGAGGTATGGAGCTTCATGTTGAGTAGCCAGTAGAGCTTCTAGGTGAAGTCTGCCACAAATTGTGGACCATGATTGGATACATAGGCATTGAAGAGGCCATGCAACTTCCAGACATTTTTCTGGTATAGGTTAGTGGTGCCCATGGCAGAGCAGGTGGTGTGAGTAGGGATGAATTGTGCTTGTTTACCACAGAGGTCCACCACTACCATGATGGCATCATAACCATGGGTGTTGAGGAGCTCTACAATGAAGTCTACCAAGGTGACACTCCATTGCTTCATGGAGATAGGCAGGGGATGGAGCTGTCCAGAGGGGAGGCAATGTTGGAGCTTGGTCTAGAGATAGAGATTACATATACTAGCATAGGACCCAATATACTGCAATGTCTGGGCCCACTAATAGTTCTAACACTAGCTCCAATGTTTTCCACTGGCTAGGGTGTTCTGCAATCCAGAAGTCATGGTGTTGCTCTACAATCCTCTGGCAGAGCTCTGGGTCATTGAGCACAGATACAATCTTGGAAGGTCAGAAGTCCATTGCAGAAGGCCCATCTGTCAGCATGGATGGACTTGACACTGGTGGTATGTCTAGACTTAAGTGCCCTGGCTGCCTGGGTGACAAGTTCCTTCTGAAGACTGTCCCAGCTTCCCCACCTGATGTCCTGGAGGATCTCCACCTCCGCCCCCTTGATGGCTAAGCCTTCCATGGCTCAGATTGCAAACAACTCAGGTCAGAGGAGCACAATGTTGCTGTTGTCATCTCCCCTAGTGCCATGGTCCACTCTCTGAGACAGGGTGTCTGGCTTCCCCATGCTCTGGCCTGGCTCGTGGTGCAGCAAGAAGTTGAAGTTGGCTAGGTAGAGGGACCACTGGGCCTCCTAGCAGTTCAGCTTCTTAGCTGTCTGAAAATACTTGAGGTTCTTGTGATCCATCCACCACTTTGAACTTATGCCGCATGCCCTCCAGAAAAAAAAGACCAGATGATAGCTAGCATCTCCTTGTCATGGATTTTATAGTTGCACTCCACCATGTTCAGACTTCTGGAGTAGAAGGCCACCAGATGCCATTTTCTGTCCTCCTGGAATTGTTGTGACAGAACAGCTCCAGTAGCAAAGTCAGAGCTATCAGCTTCCATCCAGCAGGGGGAGTCACTATCTGGGAAAAGGAGAACAGGTCCAGAGGTGACAGCACCCTTGAGATTGTCAAAAGCCATCTGCTCCAGAGAGCCCCAACTCCAGGTGGCATCCTTTGTAGTAAGGTCAAACAGTAGTTGGGCATGATGGGAGAAATCCTGGATGAATCTCTGGTAGAAGTTAGTGAAGCCTGAGAAGGCCTGCACTTCCTTCTTGTTCTTGGGCTCTGGCCACTCCATGACACCTGCCACCTTCACCAGATCCATCTCCACAGCTCCATGTGAGATGATTAACCCAAGGTACTTGATCTGGATTTGCTCAAACTCACATTTCTCTGGTTTGAGATAGAGTTGATGAAGGCAGAAATGTTCCAAGACAATGTGCATGACCTGGCAGTACTCCTCCAATTTTTTAGTATAAATGAGGATGTCATTGAGGTATATGCACACTGCGCCTTCTGCTATCAGGTCCTAGAAGATGTCATTCATCATTGTCTGGAAGGTGGTGGGGCTGTTGGTGAGTCCAAAGAACATGATGACAGGTTTAAATGATTCCCAGTTGGTCTAAAAGGCAATCTTCCATTTGTCTCCTTTCTGGATGCATATGTTGTTGTAGCCCCACCAGACATTCAATTTGGTGAAGTACCTGCACCCCAGAGATTGTTGATGAGTTTTGAGATGAGGGAGAGGGGGTAGTGGTTCTTCACAGTCATGGCATCAAGAGCCTGGTAGTCCTGGACCAGTCAGAGGGAGCCATCCTTCCTCTTGATAAAGAAGACTGGAGAGGCCATTGGGGATTTGGAGGGGCAGATGTGACTGGAGGCCAGATTCTCCTGCAGCAAGGCATTGAGCTCATCCTGCTCCTTTGGCACTTGCAGGCTTGGAGTCTGGTAATTCAATGGCATGGTTCCACTGCTTGCACTCCAGGAGTGAGTCAAAGGAGGGCTTGAAGAATACATCCTCAAAGGCATGAAGATATGCAGGTACAATGTTCCAGAGCTTCCAGGGCACAGAGTTCACTGCAAATGTCTGGGACAGCCACTGAGAGGTGGTCTGGCTGGCCTAGATCTCTCCAATGAAGGGCAGGGAATATAGAGCAGTGGCATATATCTGGTCTCCAATTTCCACTGCTTTGTCTGGGGACTCCTGGTCACATAAGCCACCAAACTCCCCTGTTAGATTATCCTCCAGCATCCCATCATTGCTCTGGTCATCCTCATAGAGGGCCTCTCTATGGGGGAATGCCAGGGGCAGGGAGTCCAGAAGGTCTAGATCTGCAAAGGGGAGATGGCCAGCCTGGCAGGCCTAAATGGCCATGTGCTCCTGAACCTCAGCCCAGTGCTGTTCCTTGACCTCATTGGCACAGGTGGCACACCTCCAGGGGCATCAGCCCATGGTTACTTTGCTCTGGGCCCAATCTACTTTGGGGTTGTGCTCCCAAAGCCAGGTGAAAGCAAGAATCATGTCCTGCTTGCCTAGGCTGGTGATGGCAAAGACTGCCTGCTTAACATGGTTCCAGTAGTGGAGGACAAGATCAACCATGGAGCTGATGGCACTGGCCTTGTTGGGCATTCTGTCCATATTGAACACTGGGATGGGCTTGGACAATGGCTGCATGATTAGGCAGTGGCACTTAACAAACTCTGAGTCCAGGAACAGCCCCATAGTGCTGCTATCCAGGAGGGCAGCAGCTCTGCAGGCCTGTTGACTGTCCATGGTCTCAATCTCTACATTGAGGTGCAGGGAACTTGCCAAGGGGGTTGTGGCTACCACATACTGCTGGGGCAATTGGTGTTCCCAGGCAAGGCAGCACAGATGGGGCCTAATGGGTATTGGGAAACTCAGCATGGAGTCCAGAGTTGGTGTTTGTATGTCTGGAGGGGGGTACTGAGGTTCCTTTGTCTTAGGGTCATTGATATCAAGAGAAGCAATTTCATTTTCTATCAACAGACAAGCAAGCCTGTTAGTACTTGGCAATGGAGGCATACACTTCATCCATTGCTTGATTAAAAATCCTCCTCCAGACCTGAGCAGGGGGCACAAGCACCACTCTTCTCTGGGGTCAACTCTGGTGCCAGCCTGTCTGGTCAGGAGTCTCTGGTGGCATCCTTTGCAGCCAACAGCTGCAGGAGAAGCTCCTCCTGCTCTGCTGTGGATAAGTAGCATACCTCAAGGCCCCACATGCATTGTTGCACAAGGTGCTTGGGCTTCTGACATCTCCAGCACAGTAATGGCATGGAACCATGTGGCATTGACATCCATGGGGATGCCTGAAGGTAAGGGTCATGGTGCAGAGGTGGCCAGAGTGGAGGCAGGTGCTGGGAGTGCAGGGATAGGGTAGTGGAGAGTGGCAGTGGAGGCAGGTTGGTGAGTCAGATGCATGTGGTGTAGCTCCTGTCAAATCTCCATGTGTTGCTCCTGATCCCAGGCCACCTTATCCTAGGAGGCAATCTGCTCATTGTCCAGGTGGCCCTTGGCAAGGTTGTTGATGCATACCAGTAAGGTGGAGTGCAAGCCATCCCAGAAGGTGAGGCACAGTTGGATGCTATCAGGGTAGGCTGCTTGCTCAGCTAGTGTCTACAAGGAATTGATATACTTGTCCAGCATTTGTTTTCCTTGCCTGTACTGCTCCTGGTCATGTAGTGCTAAGGCAGCAGTTTTGGCTGGGTCACTTGGGAAAAACTCCATCTGAAAGTCCTTTTCAAAGGCTGCCCAATCTGTGAAACTTCCAACACCTCCAGGGCATCAAAACACCCATAGCACACAGGTGGAGGCATGTCCCATCTTCATGTATGACAGTACCCAGGCTATTCTCAGTGCATTGGAGTTGAAGGCATCCCTACTGAGATGGATGTAGGTGAGGCAGGACTCAAGGAAATGCTCTCTGCTGGAGCAGTTGCTGTCATATGTGTCTGGGAGTGTGGGACAGAGAATCTGTGCTTGAGGGGCTACCAGAGTTGCCAGGAAGGCTGCTGGAGGTGCTGGGGGTGTTTTTGCAGCCAGAGGTGGCATTGAGGTGGGGGTCAGGTGCTCTATTAGTGCCTGGAGGGACTGGGAAATGTGTTTGGTGGTTTGGTGAAGGGTGGAGAGTTCAGTCATGTGATGTGTGAGGGAAGTTTGGGTCATTTGCACCTGGTTCTCTAGGTGTAGCAGGCAAGTCCAGGCCTTGTCATGGGGTGCTGGGGCCTCTGAGGGAGTGTCTGAAATGGCAAGCTGAGACATAGAATTCTCTGGATGCTTAAGCCTGGTAAGGAAGTGACAGATAGGGGGCTCAGAGATTCCATGCAGGCTATGAGAGGCATCCAGGCCAAGATTTGGAGACTTGTTCTGCTGTAAGGGTGACCTCTGAGAGCAATGGCTAAGTCATGCAGCTAGCAGAGGGGAATCCAAAGTATATTAGAACTGTAATTGATGATACAATGGTAAACTAATTACCTGACAGAGGGGAATCCAAAGATAACAAGTCTAAGAATCCCTGCTGCTTTGTGTGGTGCATCAGCTGGTGGTGGAGGCATGGGAACAACTGTGTAGGTGACTGGATTTAGCCAAAGTACTCAATGAGGGATCATGAAAAGTTCTGGAGGTCTCCAGAGATCTCTGGAGACCTGTAGAATGCCCAGGAGATGTTGAATGAGCCCCAGGGGAGCAGAACTAGTCAAGGGGAGCTGGTGTTAGTCAGGGGAGAAGCCCATATGCAGGTGATGTCTGGTGTCCAGGAAGAAGGGCAAAACTTGAGTGGCTGCATGAATGTGGTTGTTGTACTGGAACTCAGTGTTGGGGAGGAGTTTGTTACAGTCATCCTGGCACTCATTGCAGAAGAGGTGGAGATATTGCTTGAGTTCCTGATTCACACATTTGCTCTGGCTGTTGGACTGTGGGTGGTAGGCAGTGGAGGTGTGAAGCTTCATGTTAAGTAGTTGGTAAAGCTCTCAGGTGAAGTCCACCATGAATTGTACTTGATCCAGGTCTGCTTGAACTCACACTTCTCTAGTTTGAGATAGAGCTAATGAAGGTGGAGATGTCCAAGATGGTGTGCATAATCTAGCAATGCTCCTCCAACATTTTGGTGTAGATGAGGATGTCATTGAGGTATACACACACTATGCCTTTGGAAGATGTCATTCATCATTGTCTGGAAGGTGGCTGGGCTGTTAGTGAGTCCAAAAAACATGATGAGAGGTTTAAAGAACCCCTGGTTGGTCCAGAAGGTGGCCTTGCATTTATCTCCCTCCTGGATATGCACATTGTTGTAGCCCCACCAGACATAGAGTTCAGTGAAGTAATGCACACCCTGGAGATTGTTGATGAGCTTCAAGATGAGGGGGAGGGGGTAGCAGTTCTTCACAGTCATAGCATTGAGAACCTGGTAGTCCTGGACCAGTCAAAGAGAGCCATCCTTCTTTTTGATGAAGAAGACTGGAGAAGCCATTAGGGATTTAGAGGGGTGAATATGACTGGAGTCTAGGTTCTCCTGCAGCAAGGCATTGAGCTCATCCTGCTCCTTTGGCACTAGCAGGTATACCTTACAGCTTGCAGGCTTTGAGTCTGGCATTAATTTGATGGCATGGTCCCACTGCTTGCACTCTGGGAGTGAGTCAAAGGAGGCCTTAGAGAACACATCCTCAAACATGTGAAGGTATAGAGGCACAATGTCCTGGAACACCTGGGGCATGGAGTTCACAGTGAATGCCTGAGCCAGCTGCTGGGAAGTGGTCTGGCTAGCCCAGATCTTGATGATAGAGGGTGGGGAGCATAGGGTGGTGGTGTATATCCAGTCTCCAACTTTCACAGCCTCATCCAGGAGCTCTGGGTCATGCAAGCCATGGAACTCCCTTCCTAGTTCCTCCTCCAGGACTCCACCACTACTCTGGTCATTTCCATAGAGGGCCTCTCTACAGGAGAATGCCAGGGGTGTGGGGTCCAGAAGGTCTAGATTGGTGAAGGGGAGATGGCCAGTGTGGGAATCCCAGATGGCTGCATGCTCTTGAACCTCAGCCCAGCATTGTTCCTTGACCCTGGTAGCACAGGTGGAGCACCTTCAGGGGCACTGGCTCATGGTTACCTTGCCCTGAGCCCAATCTACTTCATGGTTGGCTCCCAGAGCCAGGTGAAAGCAAAGATCATGTCCTGCTTGCCTAGGCATCAACATCCATGGGGATGCCCAGTGGCAAGGGTCACAGTGTGGGGGTGACCAGAGTCAGGGCAAGTGCTGGAAGTACAGGAGCAGGGTACTGGAGAGTGGCAGCAGGAATGGGGTGGTGAGTTGGGTGCATGTAGTGTAGCTCCCATCAAATTTCCATGAGCTGCCACTGATCCTGGACCATGTAATACCATGAGGCAATCTGCTCATTGTCTAGATGGCCCTCAGCAAGATTGTTGATGTGTGCCAGCAGTGTGGGGTGCAGGCTGTCCTGTAATGTGAGGCACAGTTGGAGGCCATTGGGGTAGGCTGCTTGCTTGACTAACACCTGGAAGGAATTGATATACTCATCCAGTGTCTGCTTCCCTTGTTCATACTGCTCCTGGTCATGTAGCACTAAGACAGCAGTTTTGGTGGGGTTGATTGGGAAGAACTCTGCTCAGAAGTCCCAATCTGCAAAGCTTCCAACACCTCCAGAGCATCAAAACACCCATACATGTAGATTGAGGCATGCTCAGTCTTCATGTAGGACAGTACCCAAGCTATTTTCAGTGCATTGGAGCCAAAGGCATTTCTGCTGAGGTGAATATAGGTGATATAGGACTGGAGGAAATGCTCTCTACCAGAGTGGTCACCATCATACACATCCAGGAGTGTGGGATGGGGGATTCATGCTCAGGGGTTTACTGGAGCTGCTGAAAGGACTACTGGAGCTGCTGGGGGTAGTTCTGCTGCCATGGGGGGTGTGGATGTTGGGGGCAGCCACTCTAGTAGTGCCTGAAGGAATTGGGAAATAAGCTCAGTGGTTTGGCATAGGGTGTAGAGTTTGGTCATGTGATGTGTGAGGGAAGATTGGGTCAATTGCACCTGGCTCTAGATGTAGCAAGCAAGTCCAGGCCTTATCCTAAGGGGCTGGGGCCTTTGGAGGAGTGTCTGGATTGGCAAGTGAGAGATATAATTCCATGGGTGCTTAAGCCTGGTGGGGAAGTGATAGATAGGGACCCCAGAGACTCCATGCAGGCTATGAGGGGCTTCTGGACCAGGATTTGGAGACTTGTTCTGCTGTAAGGGTGACCTCCAGGAGCAATGGCTAAATCATGTGGCTAACAGAGGGGAATCTGAAGTATATTAGAAATTGTAACTGATGATATAAATAGTAACTAATCACCTAGCAGAGGGGAATCCAAAGAGAACAAGTCTAAGGATTCCTGCTGCTTTGTGTGGTGCATCATCAGCTGGTGGTGGAGGCATGGGAACAACTGTACAATGACTGGAGCTAACCCTAACCTTAGGAAAGTGCTCAACAAGAGATTATGGCAAGCTCCATGGGTCTTCTGAAGGGGAGGGTGATCTATGGAGATCTCTAGGGATCTGGAGAATGCTCTGGAGGTGTCAAGAAAGCCTTGGGGGAGGGGAGTTGGTTGAGGAGAGTTGGTGTAGGTCAGGTGCAGCAGTTGGAGATGGAAGTCCCCTGACAGCTGCCACCACTCACCAAACACTTCCCCACTCCTTGAAGGGTCTCAATGCTGAAGGGGGGGTGATGTCATGACCCATTTCTAGACCCCCCACCCCCTTCAGTCTACAACTCACCACCACCCTTAGCACCCACTCCAGCAAACTGCAATGCTTCTCCAGAGGATCTCCAACACTTCCTCTGGTAGGCTCTATGACTTCCCCAACCTCTGCTGAATGTTTAGATAACTCTGACACTTCCTCCATCTTCCCCAGCATGCATCACAGATGTGCATCAGATGCTACCAACCCCCAACTGACTAGTCTTGGAATGCCCTGAACAACTGTACCAGGACCTGCCAAACCCACATGGCCCAGCCTTAGACTCATGGTGCCAGAGATGCCCTCCTGCTAGTACTTAAGCCCTAAAGTAGCATTAGTTACAGTAGTCTTGATATTGCCTAACATTTGTGTCCTATTCATCTCATTCCTGGTTTCTATTTTAGTCTCATTTTCCCATCTCATCTGATCTAGCCCCAAGTCACCCCCAGTTCTTGACAAACCATCTCCAGAGCTCCATACTATGCTTGTTTGTATTTGCCATGACTTGTGCCCCTCCATATACTTTACCAGAGTATCCCAGTCCTGCCTGGGCCACCTTTCCCTGCCCCATGCTCTCAGTTCTACTCTTCTGGATCTCACTGGAGCACAGGATTATACATGTAGACATTGTGTCCACATAGTAAGGACTTGCCCAGTGTAGCTGAGCCCCTGTGATCAGCAGAACCTGACACTAACCCTGCACCTTGCTTTTCCCCAGTATAAGGCCCAACCAGCACAAATCAACCCCCCAGATCTCATCCCACTGCCCAACTCAATGCTGCCAACCTCTGCAATGCCCCAGACCCTCCAGATCCCAGACCTAATGATTCCATGGACCCAGACAATATCCTGGACCCCACAGACAATGAAGAGGCTTTGTGCATCAACTGGATCAGAAACAGGCCCTGGATCAATGTTCTGGCAGAGGCACAGGAGTGACAACAAAAGGAGGGTGCTTGTATGTTATGCAGTGAGCAGGGCCACTTCATCAACAATTGCCCTAAGTGCCAGATTATGGGACATGCTGTATGGACCATTGATGGGGAAGACTGCAACTACCAGTTTATGGAAAAAAAAACCAGCAGTTTTGATCACAAAAACACACTAAATCATGGATCAGACCTTGACATCTTCTTTGCTCTGGCTACTTTCCTCTATACAATGACAATCTCCCTAGACACTGTCTTGGCACACCTCCCCTTGCACTCTGCCCACAACCTCCTCCTCTGCACCACCCTCCCCTTCTTCCCTGACCCTGTCCCCACCTTGTTTGACAGCAGCATGACCAACAACTTCATTGACAAGTCCTTGGCTTCACTCACTTCACAACTCTCCCAGCAACTTCTCCTTCTGATCCCCTTGAAACTTTTCAACAGCAGCCCCAGTTCCACTAGTGACATCACTCACTGCATGGAAACAAAATCACTTTTGCTGACAGACAGCAGCAAGGCCTCCAAATACTAGTCCTAAAGTTGCATGCCTCCACCCTCCTCATGCTCAGGTTTGCCTGGCTCTGAACAACTAATCCCTGCAATGACTGGCCAAGCCTCACCCTCTGCCTCAACCAGACTAGTCTGCCTGACCTAGGACCCATCCCCTTTCATGTTTCTCCTCACCCCAATGTCTTGCAAAGCCACCATTGACATCCCTCAAACTCTCCCACAGCTCTGTTCAAAGTCTGCATGATCATTCATCATCAATGCCTGCCTTGACAACTCCCCTACTGTCCTCCCTGCCCTTGTTAATAGTGGGTGGGGCCTTGGGTACCTTTGTCAGTAACCAAGTCAATCTTCTCCCCAAATCTCTCAATTTGCCATTAGAGCTACAGCTGTTTGACAGAAGCCTGGCCACCACCAAGATTATCAGATTCCACCCTGGCCCCCTCACCCTTGACAACAGCTTGTATTTTCCAGTCTGCCTCCTTGTTATGGAACTTCCAGATGTGACCCCCAATTGTGCTTGGACTACCCTGGTTACATGATGTCAACTCTGACATCAACTGGAGGGACCTTACCATGTGGTTTTCTGGCCCCAAAGCATGCCTGGCAGCTGCTATCCCCTTCTGCCCCTACTTCCTCCATGACCCTGATGACTCTGAATCTGCTCCCAGCAGCACCAAAGCCACTGGCACCCCCACCATGCCTAAGGATGACCAAGAAGAGGAGGAAAAAACACCCCCACCCCAAACTCTGTTAGGCACACTCCAAAGGCTTCTCCTCAACATCTCCCAAAACAGTACAAAGGTCCAAACTACTCCACCTGACATCCTCAGGCAACTCCAAACCCTGCCACCACAATCCAGACACCCAGCACTATTGACCTGGATGCCCTTGACATCAACATCATTGGTGCTACCCCCTTCACACAGATCTTACAAGACAGCACCCCTGTCTACCAACTCCAGATCACCCCAGCACTTTCAGAATAACACCTCTGTGCTGGCACTACCTCATCCAAACCCCCAAAAACAGAGGAGCAGATCTAACATGAAGTAGTTTCTCTAGAGTATCATGAATTTATTGATGTGTTCTCCAAAGGAAGCACAAAAGAACTCCCTCTGCACTGGTCATATGATCACAAGATCAATCTCAAAGATGGCTTTCCCCCCCCCCTTTGGCAAGATTTACAACATGTTGGAAGTCAAACTCTGGGCCCTCAAGGACTATCTCAATGACATGCTTGGAAAGGGCTTCATCCAATCATTAATCTCTGCCATCAGAGCCCTGGTCCTATTTGCGAAGAAGAAGGACAGCTCCTCTGCCTTTATGTTGATTACTGAGGACTCAACAAAGTCACCAAAAAAAACCAGTATCCTCTCTCCCTGATCAGTGACCTTGTTGATTGCCTCCACAGTGTGAAGATCTATACTAAAATAGACCTCCAGTCCAGCCACAACAATATCCAGATTGCTCTGGGACATGAATGGAAAACTGCATTCCACACCCAATACAACCTCTTTGGGTACCTTATCACACCCTTCAGTATGACCAATTCCCCTGCCACCTTCCAGTAGTTTATGAACAACATTGTCCATGACATGAATAATGTCTTTGTAAGGGCAACCTCTGGAGGCTGTGGCTAAGTCACACAACTGGAAGAGGGAGATCCAAAGTATATTCAATGTCTGTGGGAAGTTCTAGAGGTCTAACTACTCACCTGGCAGAGGGAGATTCAGAGAGAACAAGTCTGAGAATTGCCAATGCCAGTGTTTGGAAAATTGACTCTAGAGCTTCTAATAAAAACACTCCCTAGCACTAAGTCCAGAGTCTGATCCCAAAAGTGAAAGTTCATCTTAATTGGCCTCAATCTCCAGCCCCCTGGGAAATAGCTACTCCAAAGTAGCACTGTTGGATAGCCCTGATTTGAAAGTACTTGTCACCAAAGATGGAAGGTGGGTATACAAGGATGGCTCATAACAATGGAAGCAAGAATGGGGTTTGACTTGGACAGGTGCCCTGACACACTCCATGATGGTCTTGGGTCTGACATACTTTATACCTCTCTTTGGGTCTGCCACATCCACATTATTTATCTCTTTGGATCTGACACATCCACAGTTTCACAGGATCTTCAGTGACTTTGTATTTTCAGTAAGTGTTCTTCTTTATCTACAGTTTTTGACATGCCTACAGTTTTTGGCTTTTTATTGAGGTTTTTCAGACTGCTTTTCTCTCACTGTGTGTCAGTCTCTATATTGAGACTGACATGTCAATATACTGTGACCAGTCCTTTAGGACTACTTGTGCTGCTACAAACCACCAAATTTGATGTACTCAACAAAATCAAACAGTTATCACTAGTCAAGATCAATCAAATGTGAATGTTTTGAACAGATGTGAATTTGTGGTTTATACTACTATCCTCAGACTTCTAACATCACTTACTCAATCCAAGACACTCTGCCTAAGAATTTGAAACCTATGATGGACTCTCCCCCTGCCAGACCTGTTTCTCCAGATATTATGCTATCTCAAGAAGATCACTCTTCTATGGACAATCCTAATGTTCTGCCTATTCCTCCATGTGAAGTATGCACTTGCAAACCCTCAGCTCATCTCATTGATCCTCTATGGCAGTTTGCTGAGCATTATCAGTAGCAGGCTGAGTATCATTAGCAGCAGACTGGGATTCATGAAAGCAAGAGGCAATGTATTGGCCCTGCACCACTGCCAGAACAGTCTCCTTTGCCAGAGCCTTTGACTCTGAATGTGATGAGCTGGGGTTGTTTCAATACTATTATATTCCTCTCAAACAAGATCCTGATCAAGATTTCACAATTCAGCATGTAGCTGATGCTCCCACATTTATACATGAGGATACAGATGCAGATCCATGTAATCCTCTGGCTAGCTTTGGTCCTGCAGAAGAAGGTTTGCAACAACCCAAGGCTAAAACTTAATTCTTTTATTCTTCTCTAAATGCCTCTATCTTTTGTCTTATGGCTTGGCATTATGCTGCCCAATTGCTTACTCTGGCAGCACCTCAATCAGCTTGTCTAGACTGTAATTCTGGCACATGACTTCAACTCTGAGGACTTTGAAGGCTTTAATGCTGCTCATGAAAATGGACAGATGAATGATTTGCTAGCAGACAGTGAATTAATGGACAATGACTAACAATAATCAATACTGAGTAATGTCTGAGCATGTGAGTCATAGAAGGCGACTAATGGGGACAGAAGGGTGTAGGGCATGACAGGTGGTCTGTCAGATGAGCTAGAATGGCAGATCATCCTTGGACTAAGCCTGAAATAGGGTTGAACAGTCCTAAGGGCACCATCCCCTTACAAATTCTGCACATCCTTGCAAATTTTGGGACTGCATCTCTTTGACCACTGTATATGTGGTTTGGCAGGCTTTTCAAGTATATTTGAGGTACTGTGAACAGCTTTTCTGCTAATCACCTTGCATACTTTCCATTGGTATGTTGTGATTTCTATTATTTGATTATGCCTCACTGTTTCTGTGTCTCTAGCTTCCTGACTTGATACAAGATTGTTACAAGGAGCTATTTGACACTAGTGCTCTGAAGTCTTTTTTGACACACCTCAAAAAAACAAGAGTTGATTCATTCAGCTTGTGAAGTTTTCCTCACAAATGAATTTACACATATTTACAAGCATGGTATTGGTGTGTGGTGATGGTATTTGTCCAACACTGTATCCTTGTTTCTTTTGCTAATAATCTGTGGATTATCCTGAAAGGTATATCATATTAGATTTGTTTCTTCTTTCAGTTTGTAAATGGATATTTCTCAAGAGCACTGTTGGCTGGTATCAAGCAAATGGGGTCTTACTTCTGTGCAGTGTGCCAAACTCTACAATCTCAAGTCATGCATGTTGGCACAAAGCTTCACAATATTATTTGGTCACAGAGTTGTTAGACAGATAGTGAAGCACATAAAGGTCAAATCCAAAAAGCAAGAAGATATATTTTCTCAAGGGTATGTGCTGCAACAGGCAAAGTAATTGATAACATTATTGGCAATCACTTTTGCCAATTGGACACCAGATTACACAAAAAGCAACTCAGAAAATACAAAATTTTATGAATGATATATAAAAGACAAGGTCAAGACAGATTGATTCAAGAATAGATATGGAAAGCAGTATCATTCCACATAATTTCTATGCATATCCAGATAAGAATTTATATCCTAAAGTCATTTACATAAGAATATGGTATGGACATGGTAAAAGGCCTGGTAAGGTCAAGTCAGCCTGGGATTACCCTGAAATTCCTTATACCAGGGATGGCACTGAATTTTTTGCACAATACAGAATGTTTGAAGATAATGATAATGTTAACATATTATACCACTAAAAGTGACTTCTGAATTGTATTATCCAATGCTTTGATCAAATATTCGGTCCCAGGCCATATTTGGCCATATTTTCTGAGCGACTTTTTGCTGATGTACCTTCTCTGAGTCTGATGATCACGATTCCAGAGCTCTAGATCTCTGTAAGCTGTGCTGCATGTCGAACATTTTCCTGCACAGAAATCTTTTGATTCATCGACCTCATCGCATTCGTGGAAATTGTGGTGCTTAGTCACTATGTGTTCCATCGAGGCCGAGGGTTTAATGCATTTTTCATGACTAAAAGGCACAAAATTCCTTAGTATAAATAAACAGCCTTTTCTCCAGCTTGCGAGAAGATTTGCGCTCTCCCAGAAAATTGTTCTCATTTCTACTCACCATGTCATTCTTCCCCGATCTTCCTATGGACATAATTTTTGTCATTATGGACCAACTTTCTGATTATGAAACCCTGTCTGCTTGTAGCCTCGCGTCCTCAGGATTGCGTCATATGGCACAAAAGCGCATCTTCCACAGCATTACCATCACTGTCGGAAACATTTCGCCTCACTCTGAGCACGCAAATAACATAGTCGAACTGACGAGACTACTCACGTCAAATTCGCATATCGCAAGGTCAATACACAGCTTGACGGTCCGTATCCTCGAGGATTTCAATGGTGCCTCAAGTATATCTCGCTGGCCATCCAGCAGCACACTCCTCAGGGCGTTTCCCAACGTACATGATCTATATGTCGTGGACGTCGGCCGATCACGGTACAGGGGCTGGTGGAACATGGATGGCGAATTTTCGGATGCTCTGCGATCATTGATACAGAAAAATTCTGTGTCGATGATGCAGCTTGGCGCCCCTGGGATAGAACGAGAATTTGAATGGCCTGCGCAAGAAAGATGCCGTCTTTCTACCTACGAATCTCATCCGAAATGCCTCTCCTTTTTCTCAACCAACGATACTGTAGCAGGCCTTCGTGTTCTCCGGGCAGCATTGTTCAGAGACCGGCCTGATAACATCAACACCATCCAAGATATTCTCATACAATCAGCCGCGACTCTAACCCATGTGTGGCTAGCGTTCCCAGCGCATTCCCTCCCATGTATGTCCGCTTTAGCTCCTATATGCGTGAGGCCCGATGCTCATATGTATAATAGGTGTGGGTAGTGTCAATCATCCCGCCCTCTCTCTTCATGGCCTGGTCAATCTCAAGTGCCTCACGCTTTCGTTCAATGCTGAAACTCTCATTCATCCCGTCCTTCGAATTCTCGACACTATCTCCCTCAAAGCACACAGTGTGCTTGACCTCACGATCCGTATGCGGCGATCCAGTTGCTCAACCCTGTCTTCGTCGATGGCGCGGGATCGGTGGATTGAATTAGATCATCAACTGACGGATATGCTAGATCGTCAGATCTTGAGAACCGTGAAAATAGAATTCACGGTATTTGTGATGAAGGGTGACGCATATAAAAGCACAATCAATATCATGACAGGGGCACTACAGGGTATGTCTAGCCGTAGATGTATTATGTTCAAATAGAAAAGAAGGATGCGAAACAGATATCATCTAATTGATGGTATCTTACCACAACAATATCCACTGCGCAAGTTCATGATCGTGATCAGACAGATCATAGGCATTGGCTGTACTTTTGACGTTGCCGAAGACGGTCAGCGCCGCAGCTAATCGAGAAAGAGGGAAAACATACGTAGTCATTAATAATGGTGCATGTGTACGGTGCCACGCAAGCGGTCGTTCCAGTCCATCCAATACCGCCGCACTGGCCATACTGAGCCACAGTGCCAGTTGATGTCGATGTTGGAGTTGAAGATGTAGTTGTAGAAGTGGTCCTTGTCGAAGTTGTGATTAGTGTAGAAGTTGAAACTGAATGAGAGGTGGAAGGGCTGCTGCTACCACCGCAGGTAAAAACGGAGGGTCCTATAGACGGGTCAAGTGGAGTAATGAAAGACATCTACTTGAACTTCCATACCTGGAATAGTGTAGCCGGTTAGGGGAGGGTAGTAGATGTTGACGGTGATGCCTGGGTCCGAGCCTGCGATACAAAATTAGATCATACAAGCGGAAAACGGTTGTGTCTGTTACTGACCAGCATAGGCACCGGGAAAGCTAACTGTAGAAGGCATGGTACTTCCACCGCCAGTGATCTGCAGTTGAGCACATTCCATCTATGATCAGGAGGTCGGATTTAGAACAGAGACAATAGCTGAGTTATTCAGAGAAGCGCATACATAGAATTGAGCACCTGGATATGTTGATGCGCCGTGTAAGGCTGGGTGCGAAGAAGTGAGCTTCTGACGTTTCCCCTATCATGAGACGCAGCTTACCGATGATTTCGTGGCGAAGCATGTATTGGCCCGGCGGAATGCACGATGGGATGGTAAAAGTAACTTTTCCCTTATTGGCGATCAAACGGTCAACGGCCCACGTTCCGTCGGCAACATTCAGTCCGTCCTCATAGATCTTGAACCATTTGAGGCCAGTGACCGTGGTTTGTGTCGCATTAGGAATCGCTGCACTTCAAAATCATCTGTAAGTACGATCGCGAGCAAGATAGCTAGATGAACTTACAGGTACGAGATAACTGGACCCTTGTGAGAAGAATCAATAGGGTCTGCGGGATCACTGGGGTCTGCTCCAGCGAGGCTGTGGTGCCACTCTGTCGTGACAGTGGCCCCAGCCGGAACAGTGATGATCGCTTGAGAAATAGGTTGGTGGTAAGGGTTGATGCCACCATTGCAAATAATATCTAAGCGGGGAAAATGCGTAAGTCACTATCGTGAAGAAGAAAACACGAACCATTTGAAGTGACATCGGTGATAGGCTGCCAGTATATCCCATTAGCCTGAATTCCACATGCCTTGGATGAAGGATAATACGTACTCCGTCATAGTCTGGCACCCGAATACCTGTCAGATGGCCTTGATCAGCTCCATTGACATAGAGTTCCTATATAGAAAGCGGTTTGAGATAGCGGAAGATGAAGGAAACATAGAAGGATTACCTGGAAGATAGTATGCGCTGAAGCAGAGTTGGCGAGCACAAAGAACACAGCAGAAGAGAGGGCAACACGCATTTTAGACTTCACGATAAGATGCCAAGCCATAGAGAGAACGCTTTATATCAAGCGCTGGAAATATTTTATGCGATTTTACTCACGAGGCCGCCATAGGACAGGAAATCAATGTAGAGAGGCGATATGATCAGCATAGGATTATTTTGGGATAAAAGTCGGGTTATGCGTCATTACGGAACAGTAGAATCCACAACTTAGCAGCGCGAAATTTACCAGAAGAATATCCGGAAGTTTAATGCAACAGCGCGAATACCCACTTGACCTCGAAACAGATACCTAGAGAAGATAGCCCGGTGAATAGCCTAGGGACAGATACATAACCAATGCAAAAAGTGGCAATTCTAGAAAGCGATGGGCCCCTCGATTTGTGGCCAAACGCCTGAGAGATTTGAAGCCCTGAAAGTTAGATTCATTCTCGGACAGAGGCAGATTCCGCGCAGATCATTCTGAAGTCTCATTTTACGGTCTCCAAAGACATCCGAAGCCTTGGAAGTAGGGGTCATCCGGGCGTACGCACATCGTTCATTTACCATCGAAAAAAGGATTCCGGGTATCGAGGCCTGTGAATGATCATGTGCTCATAGCATAATAACCGACTTCACCCAGGCTTGGCATTTGTGACAAACACTGCCCGAGTCAGACCTGCTTGAGGAACAGGACATAACTGTTTCTGCTGTTTCTACGACTGTCTGTCAGATAATCTGTAATCAGATGTGTGAAAAATCTGAAAATCTATCAGGAAATCAACTAGTGATAGATGGACTGTCTCCGTCATCTTACCGTCGGCGGCAAGGGACGATAGTCATATAACGTAGCACGTAGGATGGGTAACAGGATAGATTGTGACAAGCTTTTGTTGTTCCACAAGATTCAGCGAAAGGTAACGAAACAACATATGTATCATGGAAGTGCTAGTGGTAGATAATTTGCACACATGGGAAAATTTACTGTTGGCATCCCGGATTAGAAGTCAAAGTTGGGTTTCATATGGCTGGGACGCGTCACGGAGCTGCCAGGAACTTTACCAGGGAGCTTTGGAACTAGATATTTAGGTGGGCTTGCTTCATGCGCTTGAAACCAAACCTTTTTTGGGTAAGGTGTGAGGGGATGATGGAAACTGAGGAAGATTGCAAGGTCGGAAAAGGGGTGTTCAAACTCGTCAGGGAGGTGATCGTCAAAAGGAAGAGTGAAGGACACTGATCGTCCCTGTGTCAAATTTATGTAAAACTCCTTCGTTTGCTGATTTGATGCCTTCACGGTCCGGTTTTGCAGCGGCAGAAGTAGCTAGGGTTGTATTGTAAGTCGAGTGAGATTAACTACTAGTATACATGGCTTAAGGTCCACTGATCATCCATACCGCGCAGAATCCACAGAAGGGAGAGCTTGTTTTTCACCTTCTCTCAAAGTTTTGAATCTCGGTCGTTACTTGTTTTCTGGTCTTTGGATGCGCCGGCACCGTTCTTCGGCCGACCTTCAATCAAGCATGATGCATGTTGAATTAAGTTCATTGCATTACTACTTGTTGATCATCACATCGTCAGGCATGGTCACAATGATCCAATTCCCGTCTTGGGTGCGTTGTTTGCTCCAACCCTACTCTGACATGGACGGAAATCGCGTTTTGACCCGGAAGTGGTATAATCTCATGATCTGCAAAGCCTCATAATGGCTTAGTTCTTCTGTTCGTGAGCACCGAGCTCAGCTTCAGGCTTGGAGTTAAACTGGGCCGAGTGCAGTATATATAATATGCTTTATGGCAGCCACGGTATTGGAATCACTCTCAAATGACGCCAAAAGAACGAGGAACACTCCAATTGGCGGGGGACAATATCATCATCAACTTATGGCCTTTTGCCATCGCCATGTTGCTTCTCGGTGTGGTGGAATATTTTCACTGTTTTTCTTTTAATCATCGACCCTTTAGGCATTTTGATTCTTCTTTGCTCCATCGCTATGCAATCCCTCGCGTGCGTGACTTGAACGCTTTCCCAGTGCTCTAGTAGAAAACCTGGGTTCTGAACCAGCCGAGGTCGCGTCTCTTGCTCGTGCAAGACAATGATGATCGTTGGATATTTTGGACTCCTCGTGTCGGCCATTCACTGTGTCGCGTTATTTTATCGGGTAATAATCAACATCCGTTTCGTATGCAACATTACGATGGCGTCGGTGAAGGAAAGTATCGATACATACAATGCCAATCTTTTCAAGGCCTCCATCGTCTTCTTTTGGAGCTCTCGTGTCCTTGTACGTCTCTGCCTGTGGATAACATTTCATTTAATCATGAACAAAGTGTACAGCCTCTGATTATAGACACACTCATCTTATGGCGTGTTCGATTAGCTCTCTCGAGGCAATGGGCGCTTTGTGCAGTAGTTTCTCAATGGATACTCACTTTAGGTGATCAAATTCACTTTGCCTGATCCGATAAAATTCCTTATTTTTTTTTTTTTGAAAAAATTTACGACACTTTACCCACTAGGACTTCTTTCAAGCTCCAGCAATGATTCAGCAATACGAACGTCAGTCGCTATCAATATTTCCCTCACCCTGGGCATAGTTTTTTCATTGATAACTAATGTCGTCGCCACTTCATCCGTTGGTTGGATTTTCTGGTATGCTTCATTTCTCGCTATCGATTAATGAGGGACTATTCATCGCCTCACAGGAAGCACCGTAGACTTCTTCGATCAAATTACGAGACTCTGCGGCGGCGCTCGATGGATTTGCGCCGGCTCCTTTTGTTGCTCGTAGATTCAGGGGCAGTCTATTGTGTGTTCCAGGTGAACATCATCATGACTCGTGATTGTCTTTGACATTCGAAAACCATAGTTGACCACTACAATTTCGAATGCTTTCAATTTTCCGCTTGACTCCTCAGGAAATATACTTTCACAGGTGTTTCTTTCTGCCCAGACAATCATCTCGGTACGTCCCCGGGCCTCTGTTCAGTAATTGATGAGAAATCCTGACTTGACATTCAAACACATTAGGCCATGTACCCCATCACTATAGCCTTCTTCCTGAACAGACCCTCAATCATGCTGGACACTATCACAGAAGCCGCTGAATCGCGTTCAAACAGGCAGACAGGAGGTACCATGCCAATATTTACTTCTGCTCCAGAGATAGAGTCGGTTGAACTTATTAGCATCCATGCCACACTACAACACTCCGCTGTGGTTTAGAAGTATCTACTCCCCCGTATCGGTATACAGTTTAAGAATTTCTTCGAATCCTGCAAGTCTATCCATCGTTTTCTCAACGCGAGGATATCGGTATTCCTTCTTACGAGATACCTTGAGTGCGATGGATGAAAGAAAGACCTTGTTTGTTTGTGATCGAAGATACGCTATGGATACATTTTCCCATCATCAGATGACGCAAAGAACTACATGCATGCCCAATTTACGTCTTCCAAGCCCCTTTGATAGAACGTTTCTTTTTGCTTGGAGCAACAAGTGCGCCGCTATCTCGTTCGCTGCTCAATCCTGATGGGTTCTTCGCTCGCGTAACAGTCCTTCCCCTTGTATGCGCCAATGTCGGGGGAGAACAAGACTTCGAACGTGTATGAGAGTTTCGGGATGACGCGCGTGGATCACTGAATTCGGGCTTGGGCTTGAGTGGCTGAGTAACACGAGGTCTTGTAGTGATGTGTGATGTGGAAGGGGAAGGGGTTGGTAACGAAGAAGATGATTTGGTGGAGAAGGATCTAAATGATGATGGAGGCGAGGTAGGTTCGGGGCTCGAAACGGGCTGGACGTTAACTTCCTTCTTTAACACGGCCTGCTGGAACTCGAGCTCCTCTTCATCGTCGCATTCAGGTATCGAACTCAGTGCTCGCGTGTGCTGTGGGTCAGACTCCCAAGTGAACACGAGCTCGCGCATAAATGTCTCCGAGAGCTCAGCATCATTCTCCCGTTCGTCGTGCTTCTCGATACTGTGTCTACGGACACGGGCTGGCGTAGGGGACGCATACCCATCGTCATCGTCATCATCGTCACCAGAGACCAGGAAGGGATTTCTAGGATTGAAAGAGCGTCGTATGCCTACAAGTCCGAGGCCGTCAAAATCACCAGGTTTCCCATCCCGGCGTGGTACACCAGAAATCCCAAGGCCTACAAGGTGCGGTGGAGACGGAGTATGGAGGAATGAGGAGTTCAGTTGAATAAGGCGCCGAGGGGAAAATAGATCGTTTGTGTCGAGAGAACGTAACGGAGTCATCAAAGTATCATCCGAACATGAGGATGACGTCGACGTGTCGCTACTGAGAGAGGTGTCGAAAAAGGAGCTGTTGGCAGCGTCAGCAGGGGCCGGGGTCAATGAAACCTTAGGATCTGCAGCGGCACTCTTGAGGTAAGGGCTTGTCGAAAGAACAAGGCCACGAGCGAGGGAGTGAGCACCAGCGCTCGACGTGGACGATTGGGGCGTCCGAGGGGGTACCCGGGTGACAAAGTCCACCGGCGCCAAAAGGGATAGGTGCGAAAGGACTGAAGAGAAGTATCGCGCTATAGATGACATGGCAACGAGCGTGTGTACAGTATAAAATTCGAATTTAGTGGTGTAGGATGTCGATGAAGGCTTGGCACAAAGGGATAATCATCCATCTGTTTTTGAAGGATACTTTTGCGGCTAACGCTTCTCATTTTCCATGTTATGGCTGACCAGGCGAACGTGGAAGCATCAGTGCTAAGTATAGAAACCCGAGTCAAGAGGCGCGAGTCACCCGCGTTTGGCGGGCAAACCTGGACGAAACCTTTTTTCGCAGCTCTGAATCTGGAATTTCGAATCCTGAGTCTCATTTTAAACTCCGACGTTTCTTGCTGCTTTTGCTATTTCCTGACTGCGTTTCAAAAGCTGAAGTTCTAGTTTTCAACATCATGGTTCTCATCTGAATCTTGGAGGCTGCGAGTAGGAGAGCTGATATCGAGGTGGATGGTGATGCGGGACAGGAGTTGCTCGAGGCGGTGGACGCTGCCGAGGCCACGTCCAGCAATAGTAGCAGGTTGAAGGAGGAAACAAAATCTCTTTTTTACTTTTGGTTTTTTTTCTTCTTCTCACTTCTGCGTCTCGGTTCTGTCTCTCCGTGTATGTCTTGCACGTCTATTGGCTTTCTGTCACCCACCAAAGGAGAAAAAAACACCGTCGACGATATCCCACATCCCATTGTATTAATGCACAAAGCACTTGGTTTCATCTGTTATATATATAAAGTTGGTATATTCAGATGTAACACATTTAATTCTTGTAGGAAATAAAACCTTTGCACGCCTCAGATTGTTTTGTCCGTCAATGTTGCATTGTTTTAAGAAAGCTATTGTACCTCTGATATCAAGATAATAGTATGTACAGGCAATGTGGATGATACCGGCGATGATGTCAAGGGGAAAGGAAGTGTGCCATGACAAACAGACAGACAGGGAGTACAAGTACGTTGTCCAAGTATGATACAGGTTGGAAATGGGGTCATGTCGGTGGAAATATGACCGAAGGTAGTACATAATGATACATAGATGTCCCAAGAGCCCGAGAGTAATCTCAATTAGCAGGTGTCTTCATTCGGATGAGTCGGCGCCGGCGGCGGCTTCGCGAGAGTTCGTAGTATCATCCAGATTGACTTCAGCAGGAGCAGGCTGTGCCGATGCCTTGCGCCTCTGGCGAGATATTTCCCGGCCTCGCTTAAGGCCAATGAAAAATTCGGGCTACATATGCAAATTGTGTGATCTACAAACTGATGTAAGGGTTGATATTGATGATAGACTTACAAGAACCGAGCGCAGTCGGATGAGGCGTCCATGAAGACTGTTTTCTGGATCGAATACAAAGATGGGCGGGGAGCTGATCGTGGTGGGCGCGGTAGAAGTGGCAGAGGCAGGTGCGGGAGTGACGACGGTAGAGTGAGACGTCTAGAAATAGAAGTGAGTAAAATCTGCGCAGAGTAAAAGTGGTAGAAAAAAAAAGACACATGAAGAACGTACGTTGGGAGAGGGGGAAGCGTGCTGCTCGTCTAGAGATGTCAGATAGGGAAACGAAGACGCGAAAAGAAACGGAAGAACACACGTCATGCTCGGCGTATGAGACGGCTGCGCGAGGCGATGGGCGAAGGTACGGATGGAACTTCCGTATAGTCCGGGATTGGTAAGGGGGTAGGCACCCACAAGCAGAGAAGCCAACGGTCGGTGGGCGAGTGTCCTCGGTGTAGGGGGGCAGGGGCGAGCTCCATTCACGATCGGGTTCCATGCTGCGGGGTAGACGCAGACGGCGATAAAGAAAAAAAGTCGGGGTCCTGAGTCCGCTTCTGAACCAGCGAATCCGGAAAAAATCAAAATCTGATTGAGACTGAATTAACAAGTTATCTTTTTTCGCGTACTTGATGCGTCACACGGTTGCCACGTCCTCGAAAATTTCATATCGTAGTAGACATTTTTCTTTTGATCCCGCTCTCTTTTTCACAAACTTGAAGGAAGCTCCGTTTCAGCACGATAGTCGTCGTCTCAGGATATTCGAAGCTAGAATCACACTTGCCGTCTTTCGTTTAGATGTGGGCTCATGAGTGAAGACGCGAAAGGCAAAAAAAGGTTCGGTGCGGTTCGCGATTCCCAAGCTGCCAGAGATCGATAACCTGAAGGGATGAATCAACAAAGGCCCGAGGAGTATAATCCTGAGTGCCACCTCTGCGTCCTGTCAACCTTCTATTGTTTCAGGAACTTTCCCGCTCGAGATTACTTATCGTGGCTGGACCTTAACAAATTGGAAAATGAACATTCGAGCTCCAACTTTGTGGCTCGCAACTGGGATGTGTATGCGGTCTTGCCCCGATCTGGTAACTTCAGGTCACAGAAATCATTCGTGTTGTGGTAACTGTTGAGATCCAGGGGCACTATGACCATGACACCGTAAGCGCACGATACAAAGAGACGACCCTCGCACTATATCACACTCATCACACTGCCACGGACAAAGCAGACGCCGAACTTATATGTACGCTACGATACGGACAACACCCTCAGTCATTGTTACACAGACTGAACTCATACAGATTTCGAGATCTATTTATAGATCGAGGTCTTTCGCGTTTTTTGTCCTCGAAGTTATCGATTGGTCTGTCTGTGTGTTATATATACTGTTTGCCACTGTTTTACTTCGTGCGTCGGGGCGGTTGCCATCAACGTTGACAGATCGTCTGTCAACGTCGTTTGAAGCTGTCTCCGGCGCTGTCAACACTGCCTCCCGTTATTAGAACAGTGACAACAACTCTCTACTCATTGTTGGAGATGATGAGCTCAAATATATCCTTATAAATATGTAAAAATTCAGGAAAAAAAAACAAAAATATATCCCACATTGGCCCACACCACCTCTACAGTGCCTTTATTTTTGCATCAACAGTTCATGTTTTTTTTTCTTTTATCAATCAACATGCATCAGATGCTTGGCATCTATCTCGCATGGCACTATCTGCAGTTATCTACGCTACAAGAGCTACAGAATTCCACGTCCCCCCGCATATGCAAATAAGACGGGCCGATGCTTCCCAGCATCATTTTAGGCCGCACTCCCCTGGTAGGAACCTAGGTTGGCATTGGTGTATGTGGGGTCAGGATGGAGTTTATGGATGCCTGCTGAGCAGGCAGGGGTGGGATGGGCAGCGAGGCAGCAGTCTCCACCCAAGCTAGAAAAGGTTAGCACAAGGCAGGACAAGTACCGGGTGCCGTTAGTAAGAGAATCTAATGTAAATTAAGCATTAGTAGAATGTAATGGTGCACGGAGCATTGGGACTTGGGCATGGAGTGTCAAGGAGCAGTGGAAAGCTGAGCTTCAGGGGCCCGGGTTGACTGGGTCGGGGGTTGGGGGGGCTTGCAGATGCTTGGTGGCTTCAACATATCTGAGGAGGTGCTTAAGGGTGGATGGGGAGGACAGAAGGTGGAAGAGTGACTCAGCTTTGTGTTTGAGGGGGCGTGTAAAATGTACAAAGTGTTCATGTTGATACTGGGGGCATTCCAGCAGAAAGTGGTGGACCATTTCAACAGTGAGGCCTTGGCAGTGGGGGCAGGTGGGAGACTCAGCTCAGCAAACATGGAAAAGATGGTGGTTGAGGGGGATGTGCCCTGTGCACAGTTGAGTTATGATGGCCAATTGCTTCTGTATGAGAGTCTTGATGAGCTGAAGGTAGTTTTTCAAAGGGAGGGTGTGGTCAAGGGTACAGATGCCAGCATGCCTTGGTGATCTCTTCCATCGACATTTCCACAAGACTTGGGTGGCTATCAGGACAGTTCATATTATTGACAGGTATCCCATACATAGTTACAACACCTTGTATGGTCACTATGCAGTGGTCTACATACCTGATGTAGTCAAGTTCCAATGGGTAGTCATTTCCAGTATAATACCCCATCACATATTCTTTATCTGTCCTGAGTATACAATGGTATACCATACCATATGCCTGATCTGTGTGGTTTGGTTTCTGTTGGATTTGCTGAAGAGTTTAACATTAGTATAACACAACATCTGTTTACTGTACATGTTTTATGTAAAATAGCCTGTTTGTAAGCAATAATTGGTTCAGTACATTTTTGTAATATATTATGGTATTTACTATTAATTTACAAGTTATGTACTGTGTATGAAACATAATAACTGTGGTTATGTTGGTGGTAACCAGGAATTTTTTTTTTGTGTGTATACAACAATCATTCTCTGATCACTATCAGGCATAATGTCAAGGGACTGTTCATACCAGACCCTCTGGTTTGTTTTCTTTATTCCAAGCCTGCCTGTCACCCTCACCCTCTGAGGCAAGAAGGGGTGATTAGGTCAACCCCTGCCATGGAGGTATATAGAATGACAATAGCAGATGAAGTGTCCAAGCTGAGTGAGTTCAAATACTCATAGACTGAAGCTAGAAGTAAGACAGAGTGTTGTCTTACCTGGCTGAATATTCCAGATGAGTCAGAAATTTGTTTGATGGCCTTGCATGATAAGTATGCAAGGAAGGTGCCATGGCCAAAGTTAGATAAGGATGAACATCATCCCTGGCATACTGCAGATAAAGGGAAGACACAGTCTTCCAAGTGCACAAAAGGCAATATTTTGTGCCTTTAACAGCAGTTGTATGATAAGTTTCAAGATATCATGAATGGTACAAAGGAGGAGCTTCCTCCATGCCATGAGGTCATCCATGAGATCAATCCCATAGATGAGACCAAGTGATACTTGTACTTCATGCCAAGGTGCCCAAAGTCACTGCAGCAACAATTGTGGGACAAGATTGACCACTATGTACAAGCTAAGTGGTGGGAGCCATGTGTGGCTGATCAGGCTGCACCATTACTGTGCATTCCCAAGAAAGATGGGTTGCTGCAGATGGCATTAGATGCTTGTCAGTGCAATGACAATACAGTTAAGGACATGATGCCCTTACCTGATCAGGAGGTCATTGTTAGGGGACTACCCTTTCTGACCTCTGCCCCTGTCTGACACTGACTCTCCTCACCTGTTTCTGCTTCCCTGAGGCTTGTATGACAACTCCAGGGTGTTCTACAGGTTTCCAGAGATCTCTGGAGACCCTCAGAACTTTCTGTGATCCATCATTGTGTACTTCAGCTAACTCTGGTCACCTACACAGTTGTTTCCATGCCTCTGCCACCCCCTGATGCACTGCACCAAGCAGAGGAGATTCTTAGACTTGTTTTCTTTGGATTCCCCTCTGCTAGGTGATTAGTCTACTACTTGTATTATCTATTACATATCTAATACACTTTGGATTCCTCTCTGCTAGCTGCATAATTTAGCCATTGCTCTCAGAGGTCACTTCTACAGCAGAACAAGTCTCCTATCCTGGTCTGGAAGCCCCTCATAGCTTGCATGGAATCTCTGAGCTGCTAGCTGTCACTTCCCCACCAGGCTTAAGCACCTGTGGAATTCTATGTCTTAGCTGGCCAATTCAGATACTCCCTTAGAGGCCTCAGCCCCTTAGGATAAGGCCTAGACTTGCTTGCTACACCTAGAGCCAGGTGCAATTGACCCAATCTTCCCTTGCCCATCACATGACCAAACTCTCCACCTTATGCCAAACCACTGAGCTTATTTCCCTACACCTAGAGAATCAGATGCAATTGACCCAATCTTCCCTCACACATCACATGACTGAACTCTCCACTCTCTGCCAAACTACTGAACTCATCTCTCAGTCCCTCCAAGCACTACTAGAGTGCCTGACTCCTACTTCCATGCCACCCCTGGCCATGGAAACACCCCCAGTGGCTCTAGTAATCCCCTGAGCATGTATTCCCCATCCCATGCTCCCAGACACATTTGATGGCAATTGTTCTGGCAGAGAGCATTTTCTCCAGTCCTGCCTCACATACATCAATTTTAGCAGGGATGCTTTTGATTCCAATATACTGAAAATAGCCTGGGTCTTGTCATACATGAAGACAGGACATGCCTCCACCTATGCACTACAGGTGTTCTGATACCCTGGAGGTGTTGGGAGTTTTGTAGATTGGGCAGCCTTCAAAAAGGACTTCTGAGCAGAATTCTTTCTGATTGACCCTGCCAAAATCACCACCTTAGTGCTATGTTACCAGGAATAGTATGAGCAAGGGAATCAGATGCTGGACAAGTATATTGACTCCTTCCAGGCACTAGTCAAGCAAGTGGCCTACCCCAATGGCTTCCAACTGTGCCTCATGTTCTGGGATGGCTTCCACCCCACACTGCTGGAATGCATTGACAACCTCACTGAGGGCTGCCCAGATGATGAGCAGATTGCCTCCTGGTATAAGGTGGCTCAGAATCAGTGGCAGCTTATGGAGATTCAATGGGAGCTACATTACACACTCAACTCACTGCCCTGTCCCTGTCTCCACTCTCCAGTATCCCACTCCTGCTCCCCCAGCACCTGCCTCTGCTCTGGCCAGCTCTGCCCCATGACCCTTACTGCCAGGCATCCCCATGGATGTTGATGCCACCCAACAGTGCCATGCCATGCTGCTGCTGTGCCAGAGATGCCAGAAACCCAGGCATTTTGTGCAGCACTGCCCATTGGGTCTTGAGGTACATTACCTCTCCATGGCAGAGCAGGAGGAGCTCCTCCTGCAGCTGTTGGCCATGAAGGACACTGCTGGAGACCCTTCACCAGATGAGCTGGCACCAGAGTTGACCCTGGAGGAGAGTGATGCTTGTGCC
>JAGGAV010007914.1:0-30953 GCA_017657295.1 Termitomyces sp. DKA64 | reverse complement strand
ATCATTGCATTCAGGACTCAATAATCCTGAACCAGATGAAGAGACCCATCCTTCTTCTTAATGAAGAAGACTGGGGAGGCCATTGAGACTTAGAGGGTCATATCCTGCCAGAGCTAAGGTTCTTCTGCAAGAACACATCCAGTTCATCCTGCTCACAGGGTGCAAGTGGATAGACTTTGCAACTGGATGGTTGGGCATTAGGTATCAGCTCAATGGTATAGTCCCATTGCTTGTGCTCCAGGAGTTAATCAAATGATGCCTTGGAGAATATGTCCTCAAAGTCATGTAGATGATGAGGAACTGTGCTATGAAAGGGTTTGGGCTGGGAATTTGCCACAAACATCTTGGCTAGTCATTGAGAAGTTGCCTGACTAGCCCTGATCTCTGCTACCATAGGAGGAGGGCAGAATGTTGTGGCATAGATCCTATCACCTACCTCAATGGTCTCATCTGGAGACTCTGGGTCTGAAGCATGGGCGAAGTCCCCCTCACATCCATTTTCCTCCTGAAGTTCACACCCAACACCTTAGACATCCTTGTAGAGGGCCTCTCTATGAGGGAATGCCAGAGGAGGGGATTCAAAAGGTCAAGGTCAGCAAAAGGGAGATGCCCTGTGTGACAAGCATGCATAGCAGCATGCTCACAGACTTTTGCTCTATGCTCCTTGTGGGCCTCCTCCTTACAGGTCAGGCAATGATGGGGACAACAGCTCATCTTCACCTTGCCCTTGGTCCAGTCAGTCTCAGGTTTATGTTCATGTAATGAGGTGAACTCTACAATCATGTCTTGCTTCCCCAAACTAGTGATAGCAAAGGCAGCACATTCAGAATAGTCCTAATAACAAAGCACCATATCCACTACAGAGCAAAGAGCCAGCTTTGTTGAGTGTGCCATCAACATTGTATACAGGGATTGGACAAGAGAGGGGGTGGGTAGTGAGATGGTGTTGTTGCACATAGTCTGCATCAAGGAAGAGGCCTGTTGCTCCACTGTCAAGCAAGGCAACAACATTTCAGGTCTGCTGGGTGTCAGTTGTCTCAATTTCAACTTGTAGCTTCAAGGAGTTGATAGAAGGGGTGAAAGCAACAATGTAATGATAAAGAAGACAATGTTCCCCTGCAGAAATCCAAGTGCATGGGCTAGGAGGAGTATTCCCAGCTGAGGCTTTAGCTGGGAGGGGGCTTTGTACATCTAAGGGGGGGCTTATTGTTTTGGGCATAGTATCAATAGCAGCAACAGATATATTTGATTCTATGGACAGAAAGGCAAAACAATTAGCACTAGGCAACAGAGGCATATAGGTCATCCATTGCCTCTTTAAAAATCCTCCTCTGGCTCTGCTGACATGACCTCTGACTCCTAGGCAGCTTCAGTGGTCAGAGTAAGTAGGAGGGCATCTGGGGAGGGGGCTCCTGACACATCCCAGGCTGCTAGGAGCTGGGCAAGCAGCTCCTCCTGCTCTGATGAGAAGAGGTAATGCACTTCCAACCCTTGAAAACAATAACAGATGAAGTGGCCAGCCTTTCCACAGTGCCAACACAACAAGGGGGTGGAGAACCACTGGCAGGAGGCATCAACATCCATAGGGGCTCCATGGGGTAGAGGACATGGGGGAACAGCTGGAGGAGCATGGAAAGGAGCAACATGAGAGGGAATAGGAAGGATTGCACCCATTCAAGGGGAAGCCAGAGAGTGAAAAGGAACTGGAGGATGCTGAATATGTCACAGCTCATGCTTGAGTTCTATAAACTGCCACTGCTCACATGCCACCTTGTACCAGGTGTTTACATGTTCATCATCCAGGCACCCCTCAGTCATATTATCAATATAGTCTATGAGAGAGAGGTGGAGTCCTTCCCAAAAGGTGAGGCAGAGCTGAAGACCATCTGGATATTCAGCCTGCTCAATCAAGGCACAGAATGAATCAATATACTCATCTAAAGACTGCTTCCCTTGACTGTACTGATCTCAGTCTCAAAGGGAGAGGGCAGCAGTCTTGGCTGGGTTGAGGGGGAAGAACTCAGCTTGAAAATCCTTCTCAAACTCTATCCAACTAGCAAAACTCTCTAGTCCTTCTGGACACCAGAAAATGTGTAATGCATAGGTCAAAGCTTGGCCTATCTTCATATAGGAGAGGAACCAGGCAATCTTGAGGGCATCAGAGGCAAAGGCTTCACTACTCAGCTGAATATAGGTGATACAGGACTGGAGGAAACATTCCCCAACCTTATGGTCCTCATCAAAGACATCAGAGAGCACAGGGCAAGGAAGTTTGGAGTGGGGAGCTAAAAGGCCTGAATAGGGGCCAAAGCAGACCTTTCTGCAGCTGCTGAGGGTGTAGGGGGAGTGGTAGGAGCAAGGGGGAGGTGTTCCAGAAGGGTTTGGAGGAAGAGGGACACAGCTTCAGTAGTTTGGCATAGTCCAGTGAGTTCAGCAGTTGTCAAGGGACTACCCTTTTCTAACCTCTGCCCCTGTCTGACACCAACTCTCCTCACCTGTTTTCACTTCTCCAAGGCTTGTTCAATGACTCTGGGGCATTCTACAAGTCTTTGGAGATCTCTGGAGACCCCCAAAACTTTCTGTAATCCATTGTTGTGTAATTTGGCTAACTCCAGTCACCTACACAGTCATTCCCATGCCTCCACTGCCCCCTGATGCACTGCACTGAGCAGAGGAGATCATTAGACTTGTTCTCTTTGGATTCCCCTCTGCTAGGTGATTAGTCTACTATTTGTATTATCTATTACATATTTAATACACTTTGGGTTCCCCTCTGCTAGCTGCATAATTTAGCTGTTGCTCTCAGAGGGTCACCCTTACAGCAGTGTAAGAGGTAAGGGAAGCTTGAGTAAGTTAGACCTGTGTCTCTAGAGCCAGCAAGCAACTCCAGGCTTCATCCTGAGGGCTTGAAGCATCAGGGGGAGGGGCTGGAGGGGCTGGCTGAGTCATAGTGAAAGCACAGAGAATAATAAGTTGCCAGTGGGGGAGAAACCTTTCAATTGCACCAACTTGTTGAAACAATTGAAAAGGGGGCTCCCAGACTGAAACTAGAGACTTGTTCTGCTGTAAGGGCAACCTCTGGAGGCTATAGCTAAGTCACACAACTGGCAGAGGGATATTCAAAGTCTATTCAGTACTGTACAAGGATCTATGGACATAACTACTCACCTGGCAGAGGGAGATCCAAAGAGAACAAGTCCAAGGAGCTCCCTGGCCAGGTGTAATGCTTCAGGAAAACTTCTAACTCTAATCCAAAGGTGCAAACTCCATTACTGTTGGGAGACATTCCACTAAGTTGCATGGCTTGGTGAAATGCCTCCCAACAAGAAGCACAGCAAACTCAGTGTGGCACTATCATACCTGACTTTAATTCATGTGCTGAGCATGTAAGGGCAACCTCCAGGAGAAGCAGCTAAATCATGCAGCTAGCAGAGGGGAATCCAAAGTACATTAAAGATGTAATAGACAATACAAAATAGTAACTAATCACCTAGCAGAGGGGAATCCAAAGAGATCAAGTCTAAGGATCCTCTCTGCTTGGTGCAGCATCAATAGGTGGCAGAGGCATAGGAACAGCTGTGTAGGTGACTGGAGATAGCCAAAGTGCTTAACAAGAGATCACAGAGAGTTCCAGGAGTCTCTGGAGATCTTCAGAGACCTGTACAATGCCCAAAAACTGTCAAACAAGCCTTAGGAGAGCAGAACCAGATGAAGAGAGTTGGTGTCGGACAGGGGCAGAGGTTGGAAGTGGTAGACTCCTGATATCACCCCCCCTTTAGCATGCAGCATCTTGATGCATGGGGTAGAAAAAGTTCCAGATCACCTAGTCCACTGGTTGGAGGGGATAGATTCCTTGGATGGCTCAGGGCATATCCAGGTGTTGTTAGTGGAACTCCCTGACCAGCCTGGGCACATGCATGTTCTCCCAGGATTCCCAGGAGATGTCCTTGATTCCATAGCCTTTTCACTTCACCTTATATTGTATTCCCCACTGCAACAAACAGCTGTCCAGGATCTCCTCCATCTTGTAATCCTTGCTGTTGTTGACCACCACCAGAGGCAGAGGTGCTGGGCATTGTCCTGGGATAGGGTATGCTGAGGCCAGAGTCAGTTTGACCACACTGAAGACTGGATGGAGCTGGCACATTCCTGTAGAGAGCCAGAGTTGATAAGCTAGAGGCCTTACCTGCCATTCTACCATGAAGGGTCCTGATTGTTGGTGCAAGAGCTTCTTCAATGGCTGAGTGGTCATAATATCAGAGGCATCCAGGTAGACTCAATCTCCAGGCTTGTACTTGGGTACCAGAGTCCTTCTGTGGTCATAGTACTGTGCCATGTCATCCTTCACCTTTGCCAGTGCTGCTTGGGCTTCCTCCTGTGCAATCTTCATCTAGTCTATGAACTTGTTCATGGCTTCATTCTCCAAAGGTCAGGCCTGGGGTTCAAAGCCTATGTGCAGGTGACATCTGGTGTCCAAGAAGAAGGGTGAAAACTGGGTGGCTGCATGAACATGATTGTTGTACTGGAACTCAGCATCAGGGAGGAGTTTGTCTCAGTCATTGCAGAAAAGATGGAGGTATTGTTCAAGCTCCTGATTCATGTTTTCAGTCTGGCCATTGGACTATAGATGGCAGGCAGTGGAGGTGTGAAGCTTCATGTTGAGTAGTTGGTAGAGCTCCCAGGTGAAGTCCACCATGAATTGTGGACTCCAGTCAGATATGTAGGCATCAGAGAGGATGTGCATGTGCTTGCTTGCCACAGATGTCCACCACTACCATGATGGCATCATAACCATAGGTGTCAGGGAGTTCTACAACGAAGTCCACTGAGGCAATGCTCCATTGCTCTGTGGGGATAGACAGGAGGTGTAGCTGGCCAGAGGAGAGGCAGTGTTGGGGCTTAGTCTAGAGACAGAGATTGCATATACTAGTGTAGGATCCAATATACTGGAACATCTGGGGCCACCAATAGTTCTGGGACACCAGCTCTAGCATTTTCCACCAGCCAGGGCATCCTGCAATCTGGGAGTTGTGGTGTTGCTCTACAATCCTTTGGCAGAGCTCCAGGTCATTGGGCATGTAAATACAATCCCAGAAGGTCAGGAGTCTGTTGCAGAGGGCTCATTTGTCTGCACAGACTGATTTGACACCAGTGGTATGTCCAGACTTGAGTGCCCTGGCTGCCTGAGCAATGAGTTCCTCCTGCATACATCCTAGTTCCCCTGCCTGATGTCCTGGAGGATCTCCACCTCTGCCCCCTCAATGGCTAGGCCTTTCATGGCTTGGATTGCAAATAACTCAAGCTGGAGGAGCACAATGTTACTGTTGTCATCTCCCCCAATGCCATGGTCTGCTCTCCAGGACAGGGCATCTGGCCTCCCCATGCTCTGGCCTGGCTTGTGGTGCAGTGAGAAGTCAAAGTTGGCTAAGTAGAGGAACCACCAGGCCTGTTGGTGATTGAGCTTCTTAGCCATCTAGAAATACTTGAGGTTCTTGTGATCTGTCCATACTTTGAACTTATGCCATGTGCCCTCCAGGAAATGCCACCACCCCTTAAATGACCAGATGATGGCCAGCATCTCCTTGTCATGGATTTCATAGTTGCACTCAACCATGTTCAGACTCTTTGAGTAGAAGGCCACCAGGTGCCACTTTCTGTCCTCCCAGGATTGTTGTGACAGAACAGCTCTGGTGGCAAAATTGGAGCTATTGGCTTCCACCCAGAAGGGGGAAGCATTGTCTGGGAAAAGGAGGATGGGTCCAGAGGTGGTGGCACACTTGAGATCATCAAGGGCCATCTGCTCTGGGGGCTGCCATCCCCAGGCAGCATCCTTGGTAGTGAGGTCAAACAGCAGTCAGGCATGATGGGAGAAATCCTGGATGAACCTCTGGTAGAAGTTAGTGAAACCTAGGAAGGCCTGCACTTCCTTCTTGTTCTTGGGCTCTGGCCACTCCACAACACCTGTCACCTTCACTGGGTCCATCTCTGCAGCTCTGTGCAAGATGATCAACCCAAGGTACTTGATCTGGGTTTGCTCAAACTTGCACTTCTCTGGTTTGAGATAGAGTTGGTGAAGGCAGAGACATTCCAAGATAATGTGTATGACTCAGCAATGCTCCTCTAGCATTTTAGTGTAAATGAGGATGTCATTGAAGTATATGCACACTATGCCATAAGCTATCATGTCCCAGAAAATGTTGTTCATCATTGCTTGGAAGGTGGCAGGGCTGTTGGTAAGTCTGAAGAACATGATGAGAGGTTTGAATAATCCCTAGTTGATCCAGAAGGTGGCCTTCCACTTGTCTCTCTCCTGGATTTGTATGTTGTTGTAGCCCCACTGGACATCCAATTTGGTGAAGTATCATGCTCCCAGAGATTGTTGATGAGCTCAGAGATGAGAGGAAGGGGGTAGCAGTTCTTCACCATCATGGCATTAAGCACTCAGTAATCCTGGACCAGTCAGAGGGAGCTGTCCTTCTTCTTGATGGAGAAGACTGGAGAAGCCATTGAGGACTTGGAGGGGCAAATGCAACTGGAGGCTAAGTTCTCCTATAGGAAGGCATTGAGTTTGTCTTGCTCCTTTGGCACCAGTGGGTAGACCTTACAGCTTGCAGGCTTGGAATCTGGCATTAATTTGATGGCATGGTCCCATTGCTTGTGCTCCAGAAGCAAGTCAAAAGAGGCCTTGGAGAATACATCCTCAAATGCATGGAGATATAGAGGTATGATGTCTAAGAGCTCCTGGGGCATAGAGTTCACCACAAATGCCTGGGCCAGCTGCTGAGAGGTGGTCTGGCTGGCCTGGATCTCTGCAATAGAGGGCAGGGGGCATAAGGTGGTGGCATATATCTGATCTCCAATCTCCACTACTTTTTTGGGGGACTCTGGGTCATGCAAGTTGCAAAACTCCCCTGACAGATCCTCCTCTGGGACCCCACCACCACTCCAGTCATCCTCATAGAGGGCCTCTCTACAAGGGAACACCTAGGGCAGGGGGTTCAGAAGATCTAGATCTGTGAAGAGAAGATGACCTGCACAGCAAGCCTGAATGGCCATGCACTCTCAAACCTCAGCCCGGCACTGTTCCCTGACCTTGATGGCACAGGTGGCACATCTCCTGGGGCATCAGCTCATGGTCACCTCACCCCAGGCCCAGTCTACTTCAGGGTTGTGCTCCTGAAGTCAGGTGAACCAAAGGATCATGTCCTGTTTGCCTAGGCTGGTGACAGTGAAAACAGCCTGCTCTGCATAGTTTCAGTAACAGAGGATGAGATCAACCATGGAATTGATGGCCCCAGCCTGATTGGGCATTCCATCAATATTGAACACTAGAATAGGCTGGAACAGTGGCTGTGTGGTCAGGCAGTGGTGCTTGATGAACTCTGAGTCCAAAAACAACCCTGTGGTGCCACTATCCAGGAGGGCAGTGACTCCATGAGCCTGCTGAGTGTCTGTGGTCTCAATCTCCACATCAAGGTGCAAGGAGTTTGCCAAGGAGTTTGCAGCTACCACATACCACTAGGGCAATTGGCATTCCCAGGTGGGGCAGCACAGATGGGGCCTGACAGGCATTAGGGAGCTCAGCTTGGAGTCCAGAGTTGGTATTTGTATGTCTGGAGGGAAGTACTGGGGTTCTTTTGTCTTAGGGTCATCAATATTGAGGGAAGCAATTTCATTTTCTATTGACAAACAAGCAAACCAGTTAGTACTTGATGACAGAGGCATACATCTCATCTGCAAAAATCCTCCTCCAGACCTGGGAGGGGGGCACAAGCACTGCTCTCCTCTGGGGCCAACTCTAGTGCTGCCTTGTCTGGTGAGGGATCTCTGGCATCATCCTTTGCAGCCAATAGCTGTAGGAGGAGCTCCTCCTGCTCCACTGTAAAGAGGTAATGTACCTCAAGACTCAATGAGCAGTGCCATGCAAAGTGCCTGGGTTTCTGGCATTTCCGGCATAGTAGCAGCATGGAGCAGTACTGTTGGATAACATCCATGTCCATGGGGATGCCCAGCAGTAAAGGTCATGGTGCAGGTAAACCTGACAGTGAGGGTTGTGGGGCAGAAGTGGCTGGAGCAGAGGCAGATGCCAGGAGTGCAGGACCAGGGTACCAGAGAGTGGCAATGGGAGTGGAGCAGTGAGTTGGGTGCATGCAGTGTAGTTCCTGTTGAATCTTCATAAGCTGCTGCTGACCCTGGGCCACCTTATACCAGGAGGCAATCTGCTCATTGTCTGGGCAGCCCTCAGCAAGGTTGTCAATGTGTTCCAGTAGCATAGAGTGCAAGCCATCCCAGAATGTGAGGCACAGTTGGAGGCTGTCAGAGTAGGCCACTTGCTTGACTAATGTCCAAAAGGAGTTGATATACTCATCCAGCATCCATTTCCCCTGCCTGTACTATTCCCAGTCACATAGTGCTAAGGCAGCAGTTTTGGCAGGGTTGATCAGAAAGAACTCTGCCCAGAAGTCCTTTTTGAAGGCTGCCCAATCTGCAAAACTCACAACACCTCCAGGGTGTCAAAACACCTGTAGCACATAGGTGGAGGCACATCTCATCTTCATGTATGACAAAACCCAGGCTATTTTCAGTGTGTTGGAGTTGAAGGCATCCCTACTGAGGTGGATGTAGGTGAGGCAGGACTGGAGGAAATGCTCTCTGCTAGAGCAATTGCTGTTGTATGTGTCCAGGAGTGCAGGATGGGGAATATGCACTCAGGGGGCTACTGGAGCTGCTGGGAAGGCTGCAGGAGCTGCTGGGGGTGTTTCCATGGCTAGGGGTGGTGTGGAGGTAGGGGTTAAGCACTCTAGTAGTGCCTGAAGGGTCCAGGAGATGAGTTCAGTGGTTTGGCAAAGGGTGGAGAGTTTGGTTGTGTGATGTGTGAGGGAAGATTGGGTCAATTGCACCTGGTTCCCTAGGTGTAGCAGGCAAGTCCAGGCCTCATCCTGTGGGGCTGGGGCCTCTGAGGGAGTATCTGAATTAGCAAGCTGAGACATAGAATTCCATGGGTGCTTAAGCCTAGTGAGGAGGCAACAAATAGGGGCTCAGAGATTCCATGCAGGCTATGAGGGGCTTCCAGACTAGGATGGAAGACTTGTTCTGCTGTAAGGGCAACCTCCAGGAGCAGCAGCTAAATCATGCAGCTAGCAGAGGGGAATCTGAAGTACATTAGAGATGTAATAGACAATACAAAATAGTAACAATCACCTAGCAGAATCCAAAGAGAACAAGTCTAAGGATCCCCTCCACTCAGTGCAGTGCATCAACAGGTGGTGGAGGCATGAGAATGGCTGTGTAGATGACTGGAGATAGCTGAAGTGCTTGATGAGAGATCACAGAGAGTTCTGGGGGTCTCCAGAGATCTCCAGGGACCCATACAATGCCCAGGAACTGTTGAATGAGCCTCGGGGGAGCAGAACCAGGTGAAGAGAGTCAGTGTTGGACAGGGGTGGAGGTTGGAAAGGGTATTCCCCTGACAGAGCACCAAGTAAAGCTTCAACACATGAGTCTTGACACTGGGATACCTAAGGACTTAAGCTTGTCCTTCAGGAATGTGGATTTTTGTGGTGGGTCTTTGTGCTAAATGCTCACCCATATGCTCTCCTAATAGCTGGGTGCTGCATGGCACATCTTCTCAGCCAACAGGATGACTTCAAAATGCTCGAGGCTTGCATCAAAGAAGCGGCATATCTTTGTATCATTCTGCTGAAGTGTCATTGCGAACTGATTCCTATTGAGTATGTAAACATCTGAGTCTCTATTATGTCGACATAGCTACACATTTTAGTATTGGGGCTGGGCAAAGTACTGTTTAGGGAACATGTCAAAAATAGCTTTGCAGAGGCAAAGGAACTGCCACAGTGCTATTTAAACCAATGTCCAGCAGAGTTCATCTGCTGCTTCATTAACCGTTCTTGGCGTTCTGTGAGTGCCTATCGAAAGGGACTGACTGGAAAAGTTGCTGTATCGGCTGTCCATCAACGAAAGGCACACCGACAGGTTTCTCAAAAGGCCTATGATGTCGACTGAGGCAGTTCTTTGACTAGGTTTGATATCGGAAATTTGTCTCAGAATTTTGGCCGCCTTAAAAAGTTACAGGAAAAAGCAAATAGATACATTTTTAGATGTTTTCAGGCATGTCGGGTCCAAATCCGATATCAAAATTTTGAGGAAAAAATTTGTTGAAGAAAATACCTGAGTTGTCGTCTTGGACTGTCCGCAACTGTAGAACTAGCGTTACAAATACACTCTATTCATCCTTCGAGTTCGAAGTACGATAGGAGGCTGAGGTGGAGGGAAATTTCCGGACAAGGGAATTTTCGGGGCCTGCAAGTCTAGCCTGTCAGGTCGAGATCTAGACCCAATAAGTGTGCTTCTTAGATACAGACTACCAAGAGAACGACAGAATTAAGTGCTTCTACTGTGATCAAGACTTTTAAGTGACTCGCAAATAAGGGAAAATACACTTTGAATGCGTTCAAGATTCCATAAACGGTACACGCGCTATTTGGTCCGATTTGTCCTCACCCCGTTCTTTGAACCTTCCATAACATTGACAAAAGACTCTTTCACAAACTCTCCAGGTGCCTGTCCGTCCTTTCTGCATGCATTCATATAAAACACGCTAGCTACGCGATTTTTTCGAGTGCCATGGGCATAAGCGGTCTTCTCCCTGCTCTCAAATCAATTCAAGTCACAAAGCAACTTGCTGAACTTTCTGGCAAGACGATCGCGGTAGACGCGTATGTTTGGCTCCACAAGGGGGTACACACGTGTGCCACTGAGTTGGCCACAGGAATACTGACGCACAAGTGAGTTCTGTGCTTAAGTGCACTTCACGCGTTCACGCGACCGGACATCATCATCATCATTCTCAGATACGTTGACTATGTTATGCGTCACGTTCGATTTTTGCGTCACCACGGTATCAAACCTTTCCTTGTTTTCGATGGAGGTCCGCTTCCGGCGAAGAAAGGAACCGAAGACGATCGCAAACAGCGACGCGACGAGGCACGCGCGCGTGGAGATGCACTCGCTGCCGCAGGAGAACACAGCAAGGCCCGCAATCTCTACCTGAAAAGCATCGATGTGTCACCTCAAATGGCGTACCAACTCATTAAGGTTCATACATTTTTGTTCTACAGTGGAAGATGACTTATGTTTTCTTGTAGGCCTTACGAGCGGAGTCCGTGCCCTACGTTGTCGCACCATATGAAGCCGATGCACAGCTTGCATATCTTGAGCGTACAGGAATCGTGGATGCCATTCTCACGGAAGATTCCGACCTCCTCGTTTTCGGTTGCCAGCATGTGCTGTTCAAGCTTGACACCATAGCCAACACCGTCGTCTCCATATCCCGCAAGGACTTTGGTTCTGTATGCACCCCCTCATCTGACATCTCTCTTTTTGGGTGGTCAGATGTGCAGTTCAGGGCTATGGCAATTCTAAGCGGATGCGACTATCTCCCAAGTATTCCGGGTATCGGTCTAAAGACGGCATGCATGCTGTTGAGGAAGCACAAGACCGCAGATCGTGTGGTGAAGATGATACAATTAGAAGGAAAGAAGACGGTTCCACCTAAATATATGGATAGCTTCAATTTGGCGGACAAGTGTTTTCAGCACCAGCGTGTTTACTGTCCAGTCGAGGAGAAGTTAGTGTATCTTACTGCGGTCGATGCAGATTGGACTGAAGAGGAAGAGGCGTATGTCGGGGGGTAAGTTCTTATGGCTCACGGGGTCAAACAACACTCAAGTATCGTTTAGTAACCTGGATGCTTCACTTGCAAAAAATATCGCCATGGGTAATGTTTGTCCAGTATCACTTTTACCAATAGAGGACATCAACCCGAGCTTCGTTCCCTGTGCCAAACCAGCCTTAGCCGCCAAGACCATTCGCCCAAATAAAGGCAAAGCCGTAGAGAAGCCAGTGAAAGATGGTATCTTGAGCTTCTTTGGTTGGTTGATTGTTTCAAATCTTCTTTTGAAGTACGATAACATTAATGCTCAGGTCCTAATCCTAAAATACCTCCGAGACAACGCGAGGATCGCCCACCATTGTCCCCTATATGCCCCAAGGTCTCTGCAGGAAAAAATAGCGGGAAGCGCACCCTAACAGAGGTCATGGATCGCGATGTAGCGGAGAAGCGCAAGCAGAAGAGTAAATTCTTCGGTACACCTGCACGTGTGTCTCCGAAGTTGGAGCAACGAAATGCCATTGCGGGCCCGTCTCGAGAATGCGAAAACAAGGAGAACATCTATCATGTCATTAGTGACGACGATGACGAGGCTGAAATTAGCTCAAACGTTTCCATCGAAGCACGAGGCGATGTCGAGGAGGAAATAGATCTTGAAGATCCGGCGCTCGTTGTGATCGTTGCACAAGAAGATGGATACATGTCGCCCACGTCAGATTGCTCTGAAGAAATGCAGGACTTGTCATCGCCGACGCGGCCAGGCGCAGACGCTATGAACCAATTTACACGTCGCTCCACACGAAGGCCAAGGTCTCCGGAATTTGAGGCAGAAGTCTTGTCGAGTCCTCCACCTGTGCTCAAGCGACGGCGAGAGTCTGATGCACCCCTTCATCCGGTGCTACGCACACGTTCCTTGGATCTACCAAGGCCACAAGCGCCATTCTCCGGTCCAGATCTACGGAATGCCTTCAATGATGACCATGCAACTGAGAACCACAATTTTAATGACGAAATGGGACAAGGTAGATCCAAATCCACTCCATCAACACCACTAGCGGCGACTCCACCAACATTACTAGCGCAGGACCGCCAAGAGTATGACTTTGATGATACAGACCCGGAAAGTGCGCATGAGCTGCGCAAGAAAGCTGTCATTAGTGGTTGGCAGCAGCGTTGGTCATTAGCTGGGCGGAAAGATGCTCAGAGGGCGAGCCTGCCGAATCTTCTACGACGAGAGACGAACGTGACACCAATTGGACGACATACAATACCACATCCTGGATCAAGGTTCCTGCGGCAAATTCCCTATCCACAAACTGCGCCCAGCTCGGTGTCAAAGATGAACACGACGAAACCTCGACGTGCAGAATCCAGGAGGAGCCTTCCGTTCCTCACAGCTGCAAAAGGCCAACATGAACCCAGTGTACCTCTCGTGGTGGCTGATGCATCGACGCATTTTGATTTCAGGGATGATACAAATGACAATCTACCTGCCAGACAGAGATCGCAGAGGTTCAGGTGATTTACTTCCCATGTCGACCATTTTGGAAAATCGAACTTATTGACGGATCCTGGCCGTCAAAAGGTGCTTTTAGATATCCTCGCGGACCTGCTGGATTGTAGCGAAAGTGATTTGAAGCGATAATGTTACCTATTCTGTTTGTATACTTATGCATTTGTTCCGAAATAGAATGGAGTCGGATTTTTGGCCATTGGCTGAGGTTAAAGTTGATATATCAAATCAGAGGGAATATCCGATTACATAAGTATTGACTTTTCTGGATCTGGCATTGAGTCCGACTCGGCCATGTTTTCAGCAAATCTGGAATCTTGGATCCCTCGTCACTTATAATCCTCTCGTTGCATTGTGAAATCTTTCGACCATTTCCCTTCGTTTTTCTTGACTCTGTTCGGGCGGTAAAAGCGTGTCTATCTATTATAATTGACACGGGTTCAACAAACTGATAACTCAACCTGCGTCCTCCAACCCAGAGTCTGGGCCCTGGGACGTGCGAGCGCGAAGACAGCCACGTTGCGGGTCAGTGTCATGCTCTTCTTTTTCTACTTGCAAATAACATATACGGCTGGTGATTCAGAATTGAACTTTATTGACAGTGAGCTTTATTAGCGCGTCTTCGCGCTGTTGTAAACGCGATCTGCGGGACTGTCTCCCGGGCGCTTAGTGGAGTTCGGAATCGAACTTGTCTATAATCTCTCAACTCTCTTAACCGTATCCTCCTTCCATGAAGCATCGCACGAACACCTCGCGCATAGCCATCCCATTCATCAAGTATAATTCCGATCACGACTCTCTGGGCGGATCGCAGCCTACCGAATACTCTCCCGCTTTTATCTCACGGCACGGAACCCATACCCCTTCTCGACTGTTTGATCCCAATTCACAGCACTACCTTTCTACTGCAGGTTATTCTAGTGCTGAGCGCGGCAGTGGACAGATGAGCTATCCCGAGTCTTCTCAGCGCACCGTTGTTTCTGAAGACATCAAACCATGCATTTCATATACCGATGAAGAACGTGGTCAGGTCGCCATCGATACCAGGCTACCCTTCTCCACAAACGATCCATTCCACTTGCCCTCCGCGCAAGAACGCATACTATCCCCACCTGTAGTGCCGAACTTGTATCACGGCAGCCCAGCTATCCCTTCGTCGCACCAAACAGAGTTGCATAACTCTCATATCGTTGGCAGTATACCTCATCCCTCACCGAGGAGCCTCCATTCACCTCTCTATCTGCTTCCAAGTCCGACTCTGGAGAAAACAGAGCTCCTAGATCATTACGATTCCCCTTCTCAGCCAGGTTCTGGCGTCGGCACTGACGGTGCATCGTATGCCAGTTTTGATGCTGATACACCACGCGATCTAGGCACTCCAGTTCGTTCTCCAGCACGGTCCTCCATTCCCATGTGTAACATGGGCTGGTCGAGCGTCACTGCAACAGGTACCTATGACCAAGCCCAAGTCCCCGATCCCAGTGCTTCTGTAATCCAGAATCCAGATTCTTCTATATCAGCCTACCAGCCTCCCGAGCACTTGGAACGGCAGAACTGTCAACCAGTTCCCTCGTCTTCTTTGCCGGCGAATGAGACAATTAAAAAGAAGAAATCCAAGATGCATCAATGTGAAGTGTGCGGCAAACTGTTTCCACGGTTAGTTAGCCTGTCGGCCCACTTCTACGTATATATAGTTGACATATCTGCCAATCATAGTCCCAGTGGTCTCAAGACGCACATGAACACCCATAATAATCTCAAACGTGTGTTACCCGCTTTTCTTTGCCTGTAATGCTTGACTATCTTTGCATCCTTGCAGCCTTTCCATGCGGCTTCGAAGGATGTTCAAGAACCTTTACTGTCCGTTCCAATGCAAAACGACATCTCCGTACACATGGTGTTGAAACCGTATCGTCTCGCCAAACGTCATCAACCCCATACTCTATTGGTTTTGACACGCCCACCATTGTCCCGCCTCCTACTACGATGCATGAGACGGCTACAACACCCTACAAGCTCCGTTGGATGCCACCTAGCCTTTCCACACGCACGAACGCCACTTCTCTCGTGTCAGTGTCGGATGATGAGTCTTCCGATGACGAGTATGGCCATGGGCTGGGGGATCAATACAAGTCAGTGATAACAGTTCCTCGTCTCCCGGTGGTTCCATCATCCTCTGAGCGTGATCCTCAAGGTCCTTTCAAAGAAAGGAGCTCCTGCCATGAGGTATCCTCACATCTTTACCACTTTTCACAGGTGAGTGGATCTCCACATTTCAAATCTTATGGACTCGCATCTTATGTGGTCAAAATCGTCTGCAGTTTCGAGCTCTTCCTGGGCCAGCAGTGGCCTTACCAGCAAATGTTGCATAATCAAGGTAAACTTGACAGTTTTGGCTATCTTTATCAGTTTGGCTATCTCTTGGACATCTTTCTATGTGTGTACAATCTGAACGCAAAGTTTTTTTGTATTGATGGCCTTCTATGTATCTCTTGCAGCGTAGTTCTCTATCTATCTTGCTAAATATTGGCATATTGTGCTATATCTCAGTCAAGTGACTACATCGATTCTCTTGACATCATTCATATTGTTCAAGATCGTCATACAAAACACGATTTACCAAGCCGATAGGCATATCATATAAAACTGGAGTACTGCTTAAGTCGAGATAAGGTCTATGATTATCCGGGGATGTAGGGAAAACCGTATAGTTGTCTGTCAGCTTTGTCAGTAAACGACGAGCCCGGTAAGAAACAGGAAGAGAAAGAGTATGCACCAGTTATTGAGCTCATGTCTGAGAACGACGGTGTGGCAGCGATAGCCATAGATGAATAGACGATGTATGTTATAATGACAAGTACGATGGACCACGCAGGAAGAAGTATCGCCCATTCACTGGAACCATCCGACCATTGTACAGTCAAATCGTGCATATATTGTGGAGGAGATAGAATACGTACCGATTTGGATACCAATGGATTCCCAACCGCTCAATATATTCTTCAGGAAGGAAGCCCCACATAATGTAGAGAATAAAGGCCAGAGTTGTGGAGGTCCATGCTACAAATCCATAGAATTCTGGTGCCCGACTGCGGCCGGGGTGTGGTTCAAAACGTGTCTCAGCCACTCGGTTCATGACGAAGCATCATCGTTAGACACAACGTCAACGGCCTTAGAGCAGTTTTTTCAGTGGATGTAGACGGGGTGGGAGGAGCTCGGCAAATGCCTACCTGATGATTTACAACAACCGGATAGGGGCTGCTTCCTTCTCAAATTCAGTTTTCGTATTTGCTTGAAACTTCCAGCAAGCTGGAGTGCATAAAACTCTTTCGTTGTACCAAGGCCCCCTCCTCGTAAAAGATGACAATGACATCTTCAGCACTCACTTCGCTCAGGGCGCAAAAGCAATCGTTACGAAAAACCATGTCTGCCTCTCTGAAAGTTCTAACCTCTGCATCCATTGAAGAACAATGTACGTCCGCGCACGAGAGATTTCACGATCTGTCCCATCCATAGGGTTCTCAAGGCTTTCTCAGCACGAGCCGTCACGGCACAAATTCTGTCATTACCTGCTTTTCAACAGGCTCGATCCGTAAGCTGTTATCTGAGCATGCCCTCAGGCGAGTTGGACACGTCATTGCTAGTATCAGAAATCTTACGATGTGGTATGGATACTGATTATATGACTGGCTCTGGAACTGCTGATCAACGCAGGGAAAACCTTGTTCGTACCAAAAATTGACCGATTCAAGGGTGGTCATATGGACTTCTTGAAAGTATACGAAAAGGAAGATCTGGACTCTTTTCGGAGTGGGCTGTGGGGGATAAGAGAGCCTGGATACCAATGGCAAGGCTCTCCCCGAGATTCTGGTGTGTCTTGCGATTCCACTATTCCAGAGCAGACTCTTCATATCGTTTCAGCCTTGGATGGAGGAACCGCTGACTTGGACATTATATTTGTACCTGGTTCGTCCAAGTGGCGCAATGTCTTCTGTCCTAATAGTGCGCTGGAACATAGGTGTTGCATTTGATCGCTCATTTTCGCGGCTTGGTCACGGGAAGGGATACTATGATCACTTTATTGCGTCGTACTCATCCACCGAGAAACGCAAACCACTATTAGGTTTGTCTTTGTCTTTCTGGTAATCATTCAGGGTGTCAACTTGATTTGATTTTTCCTTTCAGTCGCCCTCGCTTTACAAGAACAAGTCCTGGAGAGGGACAAGGTCCCGACCGAATCTCATGATTGGAGTATGGATTTAATTGTGACACCAGAACTGATTCTTTCGAAGGTATGAGGACACAACTAGAACTAGCTGATTAAGTTGTTCTGAGTTGATGCTACAATTCGTGAACTTCCCGCTTCAAATTCAGACTTTGTATTCCCCTTTGTTTGGTAAAACGAGTGACTCCGAGTCAAATTCAGGAAATAGGTCTGCTTCTTCTGAGTTCTCACCCTTATGGTCCGGAGACCACCCTGCTGCAACGAGAATAGCCTCGTAGGGAGATGTGACTCCCTCCGACGGAAGTGGAACGGCAGATGTTATTTGTTTCATGAGAAATTCGTGCAAAAGTGGATTGATTCTATCAGACTGGTTAGTACGATTTCAGAGACTTATGAAGTATCAGTCACTCACTCTGTCGCATTTGTAACAGTACCGAAGTGCGGCGCATCAACAACTTCTAGTTCGGCGTCGACACCCGCGCCAATAAGTCGCTGTAAAAGCTCCTCCGTATGATGTATGGGGTATGCAATATCGCCGCTACAATAAATCAACTTCACCGGACACCGAATTCTCCGAAGTTTACTCATCGAGTAGTCCACCTGTTCAACGAAAAAGGCGACGGTCGCGATATAACATTCTTCAAATCTTCCTGGACCGTAATTTCTTATCGCCTTTGGGATAGTGACTAGAAAATGGTTGATTTTCTGGTGTGTGATACATTCATCGGACAACCCTAACCTTTTCTCATTGCTTTAATGAGTGGCCCACTTGTTGAGTTGAACCCTAGCTGATTAGAACCTTTGGCGGAGTCCTTAATTGCTTCTATATCCGGTCGTGCAGGGTCGCTCCATCCCTGGCACCAGTAATCATAGATCTCATGACGGCCTTCTCTGACTTCTTCTGGCTGACGTCATGGTCAATGATTGATACCCTCCTTCGCGTTTCACTTACCTCTTTAATGGGAATTGGGGAGACGAGGAACAGAGAGAGTACTTTCTCCGGGTACGAGATACCCATTTGCAACGCGATGCGCGCACCCATCGACAAACCGAAGAGATGACAAGGAGGTAATTGAATGGCATCCTATGTTTGCCGAAAGATTGAGGAGGTAAGACGTTTTAAGGTTTTTAAAAGCGGTGGCCACAAGTTACTCGCCATGAATGCCGCTAGATCATGCGCCGCATCCTCACTACCAAAAACACCATTTACCTTTCCTTCTGTATCCCCATGGAGCCTCGTATCGACGCCAATGAGGTTGAATCGACGAAGTTGTGGATCGCAAAATTGAGCTAGGAAACAATCAGAAAAATGCAAGGATACGATATCTCGTGCGTTAAGCGTACTCTGAAAGATATATTTTCCTATGTATACAGGGTGTAGAAAGATTACCGTTGGAATTCCTGAGTCTATTCTCTCAGCTGAAGTACATGTTGGGGTGGAGATCGTATACGAGACGTTGGCCGGCCCAGCTTGAGATTCAATCAATACCATAGGCATTGGTGATCAATGTCTTGATGGAGGATGGCGCGGCGTAGTGCTGTGATGTTCTTCGCTACGTGAGAGAGATGGTGCTGGTGTGTGCGACCCAAGTTGAGTATAGGAGTATCACGAGACATTTGAAACATGATCTAGGACGCCCGATCATAAATGTGGCTCAACCAGATCGATTGTCAATGATGGCTTTCTTGACCATATATCAACTGTGTATATGACCGTGGGATCTGTCAGTGGGAATCTCCTTTTACAGATACTCAATCGCTGATCTGTTCCACGCAATGGCTCAACACATTGCAAGTTAACATTATGTGGCGCTCATCTGTTCGGAGTTCCTCATATCCAGGTTGGCAGAAGGAAGCATTAGTAGCACGAGGGAACTGGGACAGACAGATTTGTTTCTATTTGCAAAGGTGTAGTGCATACGTGAGTGAGTCACTAGTGAAGAATTCTTATTCAGCCCACAGTGTACCTCGGTGGAGTCCAAGCCCAATGGCTTTGCATGAGGATGAAGCCGAGCCCTCGGCCTTTCCATCGGGCCTGGCTCAAAATCATGCTCACCTCGCAAGGCTTAGGGTATTAAAGAGAATTTGGCGGGCCATCATCTATGGCCGGTCCAGCCCTTGATGCCACAAGTGTTGAATGCTCTTGACGTATGCGAGAAGCATACGTTCTGAATGACCTGTTGCGAGATTGCACGCTTCGTCCAATATGTACTAGAATTCCTACTGTCAAGACTTTGACATTAACCTTGTGAGTGTTGAACGTTGTACCTCTGCTCGTATGGTGGTTCATCTGCTTCTGTTATGGTTGCCTCAAAAGGGCGGTTCGATAAAGATGTTTTTGTTTACTTTTAATCTTTCCTCAATGACCTGGCCACGTTTGGTGAGTCCAGAGGCCTTGTATGCGACTGGTGCACAGCCCGAGGTGACTGAAGAAGGCCTTTTGTCGAGGTTTGCGCGTAATTATGAAAATTACATTAGTATCCTTGTTTACTTGCATCTGCACCGTGTCCATGGCGTCAGGTCTAATCATACTCATTTAACTACTAGGTTTCTCAAGGCGGTTCTCAAAAGCTTTTGATTTGTGGAGTTTAGTCAATCAATAAAGAAAACAGGAACACAGGTAATTCTCTCGCTAGTGTGCATATAGAAGAGTGAATTAACCATAGGTATAATCATGATATATGCATGACATATCGTTTGTCAGTGTTGAAAGGATCCTTGTCAAATGCTCCTCCTGCGCAGTGGCTGTGGGTGCCTTTAGTTCCCCATGTTCAAAGGATCCGAGACCGTTCGGTAGACATCTGCGGGGTCGATGATATCCTTTGTCATGACAACCAATGTTCGAGTTTTGGAAGGTCCGACCAATGAAGTGACTGTATCTGCAGCTTCTGCTGAATCCTTATCCCTCCAAACGTCGGTCACGGGACCGCTGTCTCGAATGGAAGTGACTCTGGTGTCATCGTCATCACCACAAGGTTCCGGTTCGTTGTCCACGTCCATGTTGAAGCCTTGCTCTTCTGGGTTGTAAGCCAAGTCCCTTTCCCTCAAAAGGGCCTCTAGTTCCCGTTCCGTGGTTTGCTCGATCTTAATTTGCTGTTTCCTCGCGATGTTCTCCGGGTTTTCCACCGACAGGATGTGCCGTGTACTTCCGTCCTTCAGGAAGTCTTCACCCTGTTTCTCTTCTTCGAAGGATGCATTCGGGGTGAAATATAGCGAAGATGAAAAGGAGGTGCCGAAGGAAGTGCTGGCAGTGTAGTAGGATGAGGATGAAGACGAGGAGAATCCACTAGAGTCTGAGCCCGATGAGAAAGGTCTAACCTGGGGGACACGACCAGTAAGATTTGGCTCTTTGTGTGTGTCTTGTTCCACTTCGGCGTGCTCGATGATTGTAAAGCCGGCTCTCTCTAGAGACATGGCTTGGCTTCGAGTTAACATTATCGTTTGGCAAAATACTGGCGGGTTGGTTCTCGTAGCAGCTGGATGGGAGCGCGGGTTGTCTTGGTTTCGACTCATGCCAAAATATCGCAATATTTATAGTCTTTAGTTCTTCGCTTTGGCAGACGTCATCGAATATCGTTAAGGATGTGATTACTGCGTCGCTTGAAGTGATTTTCGCTTTGACCTTGGGAAATGGCATTGCGCACTAAGACTCGTGTCGCGCTTTGGTACCGATTGTAATGCTACAATTCAACAACTTTGCCTTGATCCTCTGAGTTCGACTGGTTCCGCTCGAGCGTGATGGGTGACCTTTGACCTGTAAAGCAAAATACATACTACTTATACGCCTTTGCATGGCTTTGTTGTCTTTATCAAGTCTAGTTTATAGAGATGCTGCGCGATAGAATCAATCCACAATAAAACAGACCTTCAACGTTGATTCACCGTATTTTATTCTGTGCATATGATTGGAGTAAAAACGTTGATTCACCGTATTTTATTATGTGCATATGATTGGAGTAATAAAATGATAGAATTGACATTTTACGCCCGTTTGTAGGAAGCTAGATCGAACAAACATTTTCATATCTACTATTCAATTTCGGGATCATTTTCCGCGAAGTACTCAAGCCTATCGTTATAGGTATATTCCGCCGCATTGCTGATAGCAAGAGCTTTGCAGAAGGGTTGAGTATACATGTAGTTTGCCGCCCCACCGTTCCTTGTGAAGTGAGAAGACTTCTGGACGAGGCTTCCAGCCTGAATGAGGAGTTGTAAGGGGCCACGTGGATTGAAAAGGGAAGAGAAGCCCACTACAGATCCCTTCCCTTGACAAGCAAAGTCCAGAAAGTCGGAACAAGTAGATGACACCAGAGTCATCTGGAACGACATATCCCCAGGGACCTTCTTTTGTACATGTACAGTCGTACTTGAATGATGAGAAGCAGGTGCCCAAAGTGATCCTTGACGATATTGTAGCGCAAACTGTAGGCACCGAACCAAGTAATATATAGCGAGGCGTTGGGCTATTGTTGTCCTGGAGATACTTTGTATCGAAATATATTAAGCATCAGCGGCAATGCACCACATACACACCTATAGGCTGTCAGAGCATATGAATCTGCGAGCTTAGTAGCTTCCAACGAGAAATTCTGTTGTCGGGACGAGCAATTGACGAAAGAAGGACACGGATGCTGGATGTGCGGGTTATCGGTATAAGGCCATCCTTAATATGGTCGGGGGCCTGACCAAAGGGGAATAGTGACTACCATAAAATGGGACCAACAAGTGTTTCACCAATTACTTTGACCAAAGGAATGGGCACGGCTAGAACAGTGATTGCCAATGCACGGAGCTAATATAGATGAGTACAGAGAACATCAAAGTCTTTCATTGAGAAATGTGTGGCTGGGAGTCTGGGGACAAGCGACTGGCTTAATACGTGACGCTATACAGCTATTAGAAACAAAAGCTAACATGAATTGATGAGGCGCGATCATCTGCACTTAGATACGCCTATAGGTCCATGGCAGCCTACGATATCTTCCAGAACTTCCTGAATGAGCGATCTGTCAGAATATCGGCCATTCGACCCTCAATCGAGGGCCAGATAATGTACAAAAGAGCATGTCGAAGTCAAAAAAACACTTTAAATAACTCGCGCGATAGTGATTCAAGTCTAAGCATGAACTGGGAGTGAACGAATGAAAGTAGACAGCGGCACCATGCCGCTGGCCTGCGCTAAGAAGAGATAGATATACCAATGCCAGAGTCTTTTCTTAGCTAAAGTCGGGTCGGGGTAGGCCTATGCCCATCGGATTTCAGTGCCTTGATTTGGTTAAGGCCACACTCTTAGAATGATCAGCGATAGACCCGTTATCATATTTACCTTTAGTTGTCCAAATTCCTCGATAAACAGGGTAAGGTGAGGCGAGCATGCTTAACACAGCTAGGATCATAATTGTCAAGGTGGATGAACATACAGTATCCCTACTTTCTCCTCTTCGTAAACCGTAACGGGATATCCGCTACCCCAAGAGTCATTTCCACGCGCGCATCCAGCACCCGCTGGCGCCACGCTCCCTTGGTTTCCCCGTCCTTTAAAATAGGCTCAACTTTCCAGTCGCGCAGCAGCATTGTAAGAAATGCGACAGCCTCAGTGGTGGCAAACTTGCGACCGATGCACGCACGAGGTCCAATACTAAAGGCAGAAAAGGCTTCCGACTCGGTCGAGATATCGTACCATCTTGAAGGTCTGTATTCTTCTGGCTCGTCGAAGTAGCGAGGATTGTATTCTTCAGGGGCATTCGATTAATATTTGTCATTAGTAGCAGGACCGGATGACTCACGAATGCCGATCATATCGACTATGACCTGTGAAAGTTGATACACACGGCTCTATCATATGAATATGGCAGATGATCGACACACCTGTACGCCCTTGGAAACAGGGAAGGGACTAGTCCCCTCTTGGCCGGGAGGGTTAGGAATCTGTAAGACAGTATCCTCTGTGGCTTCACGAATCAAGACATATCCAGCAGCTGTTTTATAATTAAAATTAGTCTGAGGATCTAGGCATATCACATACGGAACATTCGAAGAGCTTCGTAGAAGACAGCAAGGACCTTATTGAGGCTAGCGTACTCTTCGTACACCTATACGATATCAATAACAGCATGGTATATATACGCACTGCGAGAAGTCTCACAGGATCACGATCCCAGCCGACGACAGAAATGATCTGTTCCAAGACTTCTTCCTGAATATCTTGATAAAGACCCAAAAAACCGAGAGTAGCGGCGAGAGCGAAGGCAGTGGTCTCTGTATAAGGGATAGTATAAGGGATATGCGAATAAGCTCAGGCATAGACACTCAAGAGGGCGAACATACCATGTCCAGCGAAAAGCATGACATAAACGTTCCCAATCTGCGGCAAAGTTGATATTCTGACCAAAGCGTTCATGAGTAGCACGCACCAACTCCTGATCATCCAGCTGAAACTTGTTAGCTTCGTCTTCATTCGCCTTGACAAGTAAAGTGAACGCGTCATCTCGGCCTTCCTCGTCTGAGCTATGACCAGAGATGTCAGTCTTACGGTCGGCCACTTGGCTACGCATGAATTCTGTAAGTTGCTCATGTGCCTCCCGAACTTCTTTGAATCTACAAGAATGACGTTGCATTGAGGACTCGACTAAAAGAATTCGAAAATCGAATGTGGCTGACCTGCGGAAAGGCAATGAAAGTAACCACTTTGGGGCAGCGACGGCCAGTAGAGACGAATTAGCAACAATACGTAGAGCTCCCTGAATCGACATGCTGCCATCAGGCGCAGTGGGTGGCGCAGACCAGTTGAAAGAAAACCCAAAGCCACATTTTCCTATGATCAGAAGGGCTAACTATGACTGGCGTTCAACAATGATGTAAACAACTCCGGGAGGGAGACATGCACACCTTGAAGGTCAGTTTTTGTATGACAGGCACATCTATCGTAATTCTTGAGCTCCAGTTCTCAGCGGAGAGCATCTCGCGATATGTTGTCAGAGTCTCTGTCCACACCATTTGGTATCTATTTGACCATGAGTCATTGATTGGTGGGGTCGACAAACTCTTCATACAGTTTATTATTGAAAGCCGGTCCCATGATGCGACGGTGCTTTCTCCATGTTTCACCATCTGCTGCAACAAGATTCATACCCCACCGGCTGCATCCAAGGAGGTGAGAAGGATGACGTGTATGCAAGGATGAGATAACCGACAGTAATGCTTGGCTGGCACTTTCAGGTTTGATAAAACTGGTTTTATGGCCTCCCCCAGCGACCTGGCGCGCCACATCCAGATTGGATGTATAGATACTGGGAGCGCCTGAGATAAAAGGTACTACGGACACATTCTCGCTCTGGTATTGCCTGTAAACTGAAGGATCAAGCTGAGCTGGAGCCTGGACAAGCTCGTAATGAGCGAGTACATACAAGTCAGCCGCCAAAGCCACGTAAATCGAAAACCGGGGTTCCACCAGGTTGTTGGAATGAATGTACCAGGGGCCGCTAAAGGCTGGAACGGAACGCGCATTCCAGATAAGCCATTCACAGCCTAGATCAACTGACTGCATTAGTGATTTCGACTAACGGTAGACGGCTGGACGCACTGATATACCGTGAGTCAATTTGAAAACTCGCGATAGGATCAATGTCGCAAGTAACGCAGATACGAAGCCTACGTCATGGCCGAAGAATCGGAGCTTAATGCTAGTCGAATATGAGAAGAAGAAGCAGGCTCGGTTGAGCAGCTCCAACGCCATAGAGCTTGTACGGTCAATCATCAACCGTGGCCCTACGAGATTAGGTGCCGTTGGTGACAAGATTTATACTTGTCAGCGGTCCGAAAGGGCATCTCCTTGTCAATAAACTCGGAAGTCAACGAACCCGGCTTTTCGGCCCGGCTCTTGCCAGAAGATCGGAGATCGAAGGAGATAAACCCCTCATAAACTGGATCGGGCAAGGGGTTACCCGGGGTTAATTCGGGCAACGATTAGATCGCCGTCCTCTTTGTTTCCTCTCACCCTCACTATATATCACATATCACATTTCATTGCTCATTGTTCTGTCTTTCTTATATATAGCTGCGGGCTCAGTCAGGACGACCTCATCGTCTCACACTGCGCTCGCAGCGCTCGTTGCATAGATTCGCACTACGTAAAATACGGTCCACGCTATCGGACCTTCCATGCTATCGGTGTAAATTTTCGATCAACGAAACAGCTCGTCGAACTTCACGCCTTGTCGGCTGTACCTGAGCGAGTAAGTCATTCTCTCATAATCCGAAGCTGTCTCTAGGGTCTTCACAACCGCTACGAAGTCCACCAAATTGTCATCCTTGTCCAACCATGCCTCATCCTCCGAGGATATGGATTTCTGTGTTGCCAATCGAGCTTGAGGATATTCTTTTCTGGCCTTGACCACATTCTGCAAGGTGCCCAAGCCCTTTTTCAGTACTTCGAGTGGCTTCAGATCCATAATGAGCAATTGAAAAGCACAGCAAATCTATTCACACATTTTCGGATTGTTCAATTGTCTAATTTGGTTAAATCAATCTTCGAAATTTCACGTCACATCATCAAAATCAGATCAAATCTGTGGGTCATAGCTGTCAAATGGGTATGGAGGACTGTCATGTGTCACCGCGTGAAATTGATTCACTATGTAAAAAATGTATTCTGCAACTCATTCTGCCCACTCCAACTCTTGAAGAAAAACCATAAGTATATATCATACATACAAAGAGGATTCTGTGCTTGTAATGTAGAAATTTGATTTTGTTGAAGCATAGAAAATCCAAAAGTGTGATATCAGAACAGGTTTTGTAACCCACCAAGGTTCAGTGAAATAGATCAGCAAGAAATATACAAAATCTGAGTATGCCAAACCCTTTGACACATACATGGTGTCTTAACTCTAATTTTCTGAGGAATGGAAAGAAGGAGAAAGCCTTAGGAAGTGGATATCTTTGTGTTCAAGGCAAGAGAAGCATGACACCATCTGGGGGCTGTTGAAACTCCACACATTGCAGAGTGCCAAACTGATATAACTATCTTGGGAGAACACCTACAATACAAATCTTCAATGATTTGGCAAGTTGGCTTCAAAGTGGAGCAACAACTTGGCTTGTGACACAGGCTGTGACAATGATTTCACTTACTGGTTTTTGGGTACCTCTCCCTTGGTCATGGGCTGATGTAAGGGTGACCTCTGGGGGCTGCAGCTCAATCATGTGGCTAGCAGAGGGGAATCCAAAGTTATATTAGGAAAAGTAATCAACAATACAATGGTAACTAATCACCTAGCAGAGGAGAATCCAAAGAGAACAAGTCTAAGGATCCCTGCTGCTCAGTGTGGTGCATCAGCAGGCAGCAGAGGCATGAGAACAACTGTACAGGTGACTGGAGCTAACCCTAATCCTTGGGAAATGCTCAAAGAGGAAATACCAAAAGTTCTAGAGGTTTTCCAAAAAGGAGAATGACCTCTGGAGATCTCTGGGGATCTGGAGGGAGCCCCAGGAGTGTAAGGCAAGCCTTGGAGAAGGAGGTTGGGTTGATGAGAGTTGTTGTAGGTCAGAATAGGAAGTCCAGAAATGGGAGTCCCCTGACATCACTCCCCCTCTAGCATGTGGCATCTTGATGTGCAGAGTAGAAGAAGTTCCAGATTGCCTTGTCCACTGGCAAAATGGGATAGATCCCCCAGATGGCTCATAGTGCATCTGGGTGTCTCCAGTGAAACTCCCTGACAAGCTCTGGCACATGCATGTTCTTCTGTGGTTTCCAGGAGATGTCCTTGATTCTGTAGCCTTTCCATTTCACCTTGTATTGTAGCTGTCATCAGAACAGAGAACTATCCAGGATCTCCTCCACCTCATACTCCTCATTGTTGTTGATCACCACTGGGGGTGGAGGGGGCACTGGACATTGCCCTGGAATAGGGTTCTCTGAGACCAGTATTAGCTTGACCACATTGAACATGGGATGAAGCTGGCACATCCCTGCTGGGAGCCAGAGTTAGTAGGCTAGGGGTCCTACCTGTCATTTTGCTGTGAAGAGTCCTAATTGATGGTGTGAGAGCTTTTTTGATGGTTGGGTGGTTGTAATGTCAGAGGCATTCAGGTAGACCCAATCTCCTGGCTGGTACTAGGGCACTGGGGTTCTTCTGCAGTCATAGTACCATGCCATATCATTCTTTGCCTTTGCTAGAGCTGCCCTGGCTTCCTCCTGTGCCATCTTCATCCAGTCTAGAAATTTGTCCACAGCTTCATTCTCCAAGGGCCAGGCCTGGGACTCAAAGCCCATGTGCAGGTAATGCCCAGTGTCCAGGAAGAAGGGTGATACTTGAGTAGTGGTGTAAACATGGTTGTTGTACTAGAACTCAGCATTGGGAAGTAGTTCATCTCAGTCATCCTGACACTTGTTGCAGAAGAGGTGGAGGTACTGTTTGAGCTCCTGGTTCACATGTTTGGTCTGGCTACTAGACTGCAGGTAATAGGCAGTGGAGGTGTGAAGTTTCATGTTGAGCAGTCAGTAGAGCTCTCTGGTGAAGTCCACTATGAACTGTGGGCCTTAGTCTGACATATAGACCTTAGAGAGGCCATGGAGCTTTCAGACATTCTTCAAGTATAGGTTAGTGGCACCCATGGCAAAGCAAGTGGTATGAGTAGGAATGAAATGGGCTTGCCTGCCACATAGGTCTACCACCACTATGATGGCATCATAACTGTGAGTGTCAGCCTGGCTTGTTGTGCAACAAGAAGTCAAAGTTGGCTAAGTATAGGGACCACCATGCCTGTCAGTGGTTCAGCTTCCTGGCCATCCAGAAGTACTCAAGGTTCTTGTGATCCATCCAAACCTCAAACTTATGCCATGCACCCTCCAGGAAATGCCACCACTTCTCAAAGGACTGGATGATGGCTAGCATCTCCTTGTCATGGATCTCATAATTTTGCTCTACCACATTCAGACTCTTGGAGTAGAAGGCCACTGGGTGTCATTTTCCATTCTAGAACAGCCCTGGTGGCATAGTTGGAGCTGTCAGCTTCTACCCAGAAGGGAGAGTTGTCATTTGGGAAGAGGAGGACAGGTCTGGAGGTGACAGCATGCTTGAGGTCATTGAAAGCCATCTGCTCTGGGGGGCCCCAGCTCCAGGTGGTTGTCCTTTGCAGTGAGGTCAAATAGAGGGTGGGCATGATAGGAGAAATCCTAAATAAACCTCTAGTAGAAGTTAGCAAAGCCTAAAAAAGCCTGCACTTCCTTTTTGTTCTTGGGCTCTGGCCATTCTGCTACATCTGCTACCTTCATCAGATCCACCTCCATAGCTCTGTGCAAGATGATCAGCCCAAGGTACTTGATTCTGGTCTGCTCAAACTCACACTTCTCTAGTTTGAGATAGAGCTGATGAAGGCAGAGGTGTTTCAAGACAATGCATGTGACCTGGCAGTGCTCCTCTAGCATTTTGGTGTAGATGAGGATGTCATTAAGGTATATGCACACTATGCCTTTGACAATGAGGTCTTGGAAAATGTTGTTTATCATCATCTGGAAGGTGGCTGGGCTGTTGGTGAGAATATGACAAGAGGTTTGAACAATCCCTGGTTGGTCTGGAAGGCAGCCTCCCATTCATCTCCCTCCTGGATGCATATGTTGTTGTAGCCTCACCAGACATCCAGTTTAATGAAGTACCACATGCCCTGGAGATTATTGATGAGCTTGGAGATGAGGGGAAGGGGGTAGTGGTTCTTCATGGTCATAGTGTTAAGAACCCAGTAGAGAGAGCTATCCTTCTTTTTGATGAAGAAGACTGGATTGGGGATTTGGATGGGCAGATATGACTGGAGTCTAGGTTCTCCTGCAGGAAGGCATTGAGCTTGTCCTACTCCTTTGGCACTAGCAGGTAGACTTTACAGTTCATGGGCTTGGAGTCTGGCATTAATTCAATGATGTGGTCCCACTGCTTGTGCTTCAGGAGCAAGTCAAAAGAGGCCTTAGAGAACATGTCCTCAAACACATGGAGATATACAGTACAATGTCCCAGAATGCTGGGGTGCAGAGTTTACAGTGGATGCCTGGGCCAGCCACTGGGAGGTGGTCTGGCTAGCCCAGATCTCCACAATAGAGGGTGAGAAGCATAGGGTGGTGGCATATATCTGGTCCCCAACTTCCACTGCCTTGTCTGAAAACTCTGGGTCATGTAAGCCACTGAACTCCCCTCCTAGTTCCTCCTCCAGAGCCTTGCCACCACTCCAGTTATCCTTGTAGAGGGCCTCTCTGTGGGGGAACACCAGGGGTGGGGGGTCCAGAAGGTCTAGATCTGCAAAAGGAAGATGGACAAGGTGGCAAGCCCAGATGGCTGTGCACTCTTGAACTTCAGCCCAGTGCTCTTCCTTGACCTTGGTGGTGCAGGTGGAACACCTCTGGGGGCATTGGCTCATGATTATCTTGCCCTGGGCCCAGTCTAATTCAGGGTTGTGTTTCCAGAGCCAGGTAAACCTTAGGATCATGTCCTGCTTGCCTAGGCTGGTGATGGCAAAGATGGCATGCTTGGTGTAGCAGAGGACAAGATCCATCACAGAACTCATGGCCCCAGCTTTGTTGGGTGTCCTGTCAATGTTGAACACTGGAATGGGCTTGGAGAGCAGTTGCATGATTAGGCTGTGGCACTTCATGAACTCCAAGTCCAGGAACAGCCCCATTGCTCTGCCATCCAGGAGGGCAGTGACTCCACAGGTTTGCTGGGTGTCCATGGTCTTGATTTCCACATCAAGATACAAGGAGTTTGTGAAAGGCTTTGTGGCCACTATGTACTACCAGGGCAGTCAGCATTTCCAGGCAGGGCAGCATGAACAGAGCCTGACTGGCATTGGGAAGCTTGGCTTAGGGTCCAGAGTTGGTATTTGTACATCTGGAGGGGAAGATTGAGGTTCTTCTGTCTTAGGGTCATCAATATCAAGAAGGGCAATTTCATTTTCTACCAACAGACATGTGAACCTGTTAGTATTCAGCAACAGAGGCATACATCTCATCTGTTGCTTGACTGAAAATCCTCCTCCAGGCCTGAGAAGTGGGCACAAGCACCACTCTTCTCCAGAGTTGACCCCAGTGTTGGCTCATCTGGTGATGGAGCTCCAGCAGCATCCTTTATGGCCAACAGTTGCAGGAGGATGTCAGGGGACTGTTCATACTGGACCCTCTGGTTTGTTTCCTCTGTTCCAAGCCTGCCTTTCATTGCCATCCTTCCATCTTCTAGTTACAAATACTTTTGACCAAGGGCTATCCTTTGGCTGTATTTTAACATGGTCACATGCTGTGTGTCCAGAGATTGAGGCCATTTACAATGGATTTCCATTTTTGGTACAATCTCCGGAGTTATGGCAATTTCCGGAGTTTGCACCTTTGGGTTAGGGTTGGAAGTTTTCCTGAAGCATCACACCTAGCCAGGGAGCTCCTTAGACTTGCTCTCTTTGGATCTCCCTCTACCAAGTGAGTAGTTATGTCCATAGACCCTTGTACAGTACTGAATAGACTTTGGATCTCCCTCTGCCAGTTGTGTGAC